>NJRP01000125.1:149095-238336 GCA_003063835.1 Aphaenogaster floridana | reverse complement strand
ATCTTATCGGAATAATTTCATGACCGAATACATGTCTTGTTAGATTTATTGACGACTCTCCCGTGGATGATTTAGGTATTGCTCTCTCTTTTATTATGTTACATTGTAATTATTTATTCCTATTTCTGTTTTGATAATCAGTGCTATGTATTTATTTATTGTAGACTTTACTTGATAAGGACCCAAACCAAGAGTCGAAACGTCGTGAAACCTTTGCTCACATTTTTGCCAGATAGTCGAATTAATAAAGCACATTTTTGTCTATAAATACTGGTAGACTAAACTATTATTTTTGGTTATTACTTTTTATTACATTATTATGTAAAGAAAACATTGCAAATGCAAACTTAAATAATTGCATAAGAAACAAATCCAACGAAAAATTACGTATCTAAAACGATAATGACTCTCCGACGTAATATGAAATAAAAATGTCTTTTAATTCATCTAATTTCGCAGTGTGATTTATTTCCAAGACTCAATGTGTCAATGCGTGTGTGTGTGTGTAAACGATATAAAATAATACATAAGAAAAACAGTTCGCCGATAGAAAATATGAAGTACTCGGAAACAATGAGCCGCCGCAGGGAAATAAATAAAATGGAGTAAGAAAGCGCCGTGCCAGCGACAACTGTATTACTACGGCATTTATTGTAGCACTTACAATAATACGTAGCAATACATTTCTATCTGGAAACGCTGTGTTAAGCGAGCGATCGTAACCGAGTGGCCGCCTCTGTGCGTGGGTGCAGCGCGCGCCGCATTTTCCATAGAATTTCCACGGACGGTGGAAGGTGGAAAATCGCGCAAGATCCGACCTTTTTCGTCCCTCGTTCTCGAGTTTCTAGAGTTTCTCGCTTTTGCCTGCGTTACGATCAGCCCACGGCACGAGGAAACGCGCGTCAGCGGAAAATTTCGTCGGGGCTGCTTGCGTCATGGGGATCGGTTCGAGCTTCTCTCGCAGCGTTTATGATTTTTTTCCCCCGAGAGGACGAGCCTTTCTTCTTTTCGCGGCGCTGAGAATGACAGCCTGCGGACTCCAGTCGTTAGCACTGATACAGCTTTATGACGAAAGTTTGTTAATAAAAGTTTGCTTACGGTATCGCGCGGGGGCGAAAAGGGATGCGGGAGCAAGGGGGAGGAGGGTGAGATGATTTAGTGGGACGACACGGATTTCATGCCTTCGCTATGGAGATGAGAGATGCGGGAAAAGTTGAAAATTCCGGTCCCATAAGAGGACGAGAATGAAGATGACTGGCGAAGCACGCCTTTAACGAGATTACGCGTCATTTTGTCGCGCCGTGATATACGTACTGGCACTTTGAAGAAATTTTGGACGAGGTCGTGAAATTGCGAACAATTGAAAAGAAGTGCAAGAACGAAAGAATGATATAATAAATTCCTGTATATGGAGATTGATATTCTAAAATTCTAAATAGAATTACCGGACATTCTATTTTAAGGCAGACGTTTGAGTCCGATATCTTTTTATTTTTAATCGCGCTAGTTTTTTTATTCTCATAACGGCCAATCTTATGAATAAAAGTACAATCTTATGAATAAAAAGCGCGCTCTAAATATATAACATTTTGGCCGCAATATTTATGTTGTTCATAATGTATATAGCACAGAAACTATCGAAATAATATTTTTATTATCGAATACGTTCACCAAAAATTCATGATTTACCAGTCCATGGAAGGAATACCAAATCGTGCATATGCTTTCGTATTTCACTCGTCGTGCGTTAGCAATTGATCTCTTCGTGAGGCCGATTTATGTATGTATGTGGTCAGCATCTCTACGCGCGTTATAAATATAAATACGCAACGAAATATATATGAAATCTGTTTGATCTTCGATGTAATCCTGGTGGCGCCCGATTCCCGTGTTGGCGATGAAAATAACCGCGGTGTTGGAGAAGAATCGCCAAGAGAGTCTTGTCGACATCGCAGCTATAAAAAGCGGACCTCCCCGCTGTATCTCGATCGACCTTTAAGGCCATCGCCAAATATTGAGGCCATCGGGGAACAAATAAATAAGCTTGCGCCGTGGGCTCGATAAATTTTGAAACACCCGCTCGATAGACACGACCGGTATTCTCTCCTACGCGATAGATCGGTTAGAACATCCGCGCGTGCGAGGTGAGGAAAAACATCGCGCTCGTAAAGAAGGGTAGTTCAGTCACGATGCTTTTCAATATCTAAATAGAATACAAATAGATTGAAATTGTCTTGAAAAGATTGGAAAATAAATCTATGAAAAGAATGAATCGAACTTCAAACTTATGTAGAACGAGAATTTATATATATATATATAAACACCTAATATATATAAACACCTAATATATATATATATTAGGTGTTTAGAAAAAAATTTTTTTTTATTTTCGCCCGCATTCCAGCTAAAAAGTTAACTAGTGGGGAGATAATAATTACCCTAAAATGTCAACTCCAATAGATTTCATTTAATGGTTCCACATTCGCCTTGAAATTTTCCCATTTAACTAACATGGGGAATGCGGTTTTTTCTCAATAAATTCGACTTATCTTCATCAAAATCAATTAAAACAATTCAAAATTTAGTCTCAGTAGTTACTGTAGACCGTGTTGATAACTGCTAAAACAAAGTAAACTAAAAACGTAGTGGAAAAATAAATAAAAAATAAAAAAGGGCGGTTTTTGCATATTAATGAAATCTATTGGAGTTGGCATTTTAGGGTAATTTTTATCTCCCCACTAGCTAACCTTTTAGCTAGAATGGAAAAAAAATTTTTTTTTTAAACACCCTAATATATATATTCTAAAGATAAATATTCTAAAAGAAGTATGGCAG
The DNA here is from genome assembly GCA_003063835.1 of Aphaenogaster floridana. Taxonomy (NCBI): domain Eukaryota; kingdom Metazoa; phylum Arthropoda; class Insecta; order Hymenoptera; family Formicidae; genus Aphaenogaster; species Aphaenogaster floridana. Next base: position 235,501 of record NJRP01000125.1, on the reverse strand, counting down.
TACATGGCACATTTTATATTTTCTATTTAAATAAGAGAATTCTTCAATTATAAAAAACAGAAACAGCATATGATCATAAAACACTCACATCTTTTGAACATTATGTATACTAGAAACATTATATATACTAGAGAGACAAGAACTTCGGTAAGAATTTCCATAAAGCATAGAATAATTTAACAGTGTTGCAGGCTGGTATACTTTAAAAAAAGCATTAGAGGCGAATGTGTAATAACAGTAGCAAAGTGTCTCCACGGTAGAATTTCGCTGATGTAATTTCAGAAGACATGTAAAAATAAAACAGCGCGCATGCCAGAGAAAGAGAGAGAGAGGGAGAGAGAGAGAGAGAGAGAGAGAGAGAGAGAAACAGAGAGATAGATAGTATAGAAACAAAACGATAAATAAGAAAAATAAATTTATGTGTCAAATGTTTAAATAAAAATAGGAAATTAGATATAACGCAATTATTTTCAATATTACTATTTAAGCAATATTACTATTTAAGCAATTCAGTATTAAGTGAAATTAAAGTCATAAGAATCAAATAAATTCAAGTATCTTTCAAGTATTCTTATTAATGTAAATAGAGATGTAAAAACGAGAAGAAACAGCGGAGATGATACAGCGCGGAAATTCCAAAGCTACCGTGAAACTGAGAACACAGAGGGCAAAGAGAGGACCGACGTACAAACATTTCCAGCGGTACCGGCTGGAAGGAACACCGCGTGCAAGAGCTTTCATCTCGCTGGACCAGGCCAGGCCAGGCCGCCTTTGGAAAAGCGCGGACGTGGCGCAAAGAGATTTTCCATAGAGAGAAGCGGGGTGCGCACGTGAAGAACCGCCGACTATGCACGATTAAATTTATACGCGAGAAGATCAAGGATGTAATCCTAGCGTCATGAGTACACGTGTCGTGGATGTGAACTTCTTATCCTTTAATAGCGAGTCCGTCGCGGCATTATTATTCTTGCTCAACCAGTGTTTTTTTTAATCAAATCGTTTTCTAACAAATATCCAAAAAGCAAAAACAAATTTAATTAATGGTTTGTCAAAAAGATGGAAATAGGAAGATTCGATTCTTTTCTGTCTTTCTATCTTATAATTGTTATTAAAAAATATCGAATCGAATAATCAGTAATATAGAAGTATCTCATGTCGTTTTGACGTCACGTTAAATATAATGACATTTACGATTATGACAGCGTAACAGTATTAATTTTCAATATCAGTGGATTTTAATATTCAATTTCAATCACATATATATCGTTGTGACGACGTATATTGTAACATCATGACGTTAAAATGCGAGCTTGTGGTATTTAGTTATCGAGCGCTTAAATTACGTAGTACAATTAATGTTAAATGAACAGCTTTCATTGATGAAGGGAATGGAAATATCGTGTTAGAGGAAAATTTACAATTCTAAAGTGACTTTCGCGAGGTAACGACCGATTTGCACGAATAAAAGCTCTGCGTTGACATTGATCTCAGGACCGATCCTGCTGTACTATGTACCTAATCGCACGCGATCCCGGGTCTCAGGCGCAGGTCAGATCTGGCGGTATTGGGATCGTCCATTCCGGATGCTCCGTATTTCGAGGGGATCGATGCCAACTGTTGAATATTCGATGCGCCGGAGTATCCATGAGGATAAAACCGGTCGTTAAATAACCGGCTGCGTACTCCGGGCACGATCTATCGATTACCGGGGTTTTCTATCTTGATTCGATTCATGCGGATCGTCGAGCAGCTCCCCCGGCTCGGCTCCCGTGATGTAATTACGAACATTTTAGTGTATAATTCGTATCTGCATGGTTTTACATTTCATTATATCTAAAAATACTCGTTCGGAAATAAACGTGATTTTGTTCGCATTCCGATCGACGAACGTATGAACGAAATATCATTAGTGTGTATCGAATGAAACTATTCTAAGTTTATACAAGGTTCCGTGACAATTAGTGTTCTATAGTTTAAGTTTTATTGCAGATTTGTTCCCGATAGCATCACTTTTAATGTTATATATTTGTGTCATATTAGAAATCTAATTTTCAATTTTGACTATTAAAATCGTGTTTAGAAGCAGCGTGTCAAATAAACAGCATAATAAAAAATTCTATACATTGAAAAAAAAATTCTTGGTAAACTTGTGAGATGCATTTAGTATACTTTCTTTTGAAGTATTTGATTATTATTACCGATTATAATAATAATAACAAAACATTTTGTAATAATTATAAACATTTGTAATAATTATAAAAGAGCAAATTTTGTTTAGTTGAGCCAACTAAATTATGTAATACTTATTATACGTTTAGTTGAAACTATTTCACCAAGGTAATATTAACTAAGCTTGGATTTTTATAACCAAGCCTTTCTTTTGGTGTAGTCACTCAATAATTCGATATCATTTTGCATTTAACAAATGATCTGCGGAAATCTCAAACCTTCGCGTGTGTGGCACTTACCTTCTTCATGAAGGACATTACATTGCTGCGCAACATCCTGATGACCCTGTTTCGATCCCGTCTATTCTCAATGAAGGAAACAGAGGATTCCTAAATCCCAGTTGCGCCTCTCGTCACTTCCTGGTGTTGAGTACCGGCATAAAGGCCTGTGCCTGCTACTGATATTCGCGATCGGCTCACAATAATTCTCTGATATCTTTAGAGCTGTAGAATTCTGATTGGCGTAAGACGGAGCCGTGTGGCTCGCCCTCCTGCCGCGAAAGCATCTCCAGTGACCGCCATCACTCGTCTTCAAAGCGACATGGGTGGCTCCGGGTATGCTGTCACGCGATTCTGAAAACAAAGTATCAACGTATTTAATTACATATGCGATTGAGGGTCTTGGGGCAAAAGTGGGCCAAGTCCATCATTTATAACGTTCACTTTACATACGACTTTACATATGACTTTATACTTCAAATGAATTTGATAAATGATGGACTTCGATCCGCTTCCGCTCTGAATTACTAATAGTTTGATCGTGATAATGGATTCGATGATCGTCAAAGCTCGTTCCATCGAGCGGTCTACACGCACGAAAATGTTTCTGGTTTATTTCAAGCACAGTAAATAGATTTCTACTTTAAAGATTTTCAGAGTTCTCGCGTCATATACCACTTTGTAGTTCGCAAGCAGTCCTCTCGCGAGCTAGCTGGCTGCTTTGAGGAATGTTTGGTTGAACGTAACCTCGTTAGAAAGTTTAGACGCAAACAAATATTTGCCCGCGCAAATTAATATCTGGCTTTGTTTCGTCGCACACGATGTCAGTTCCCGAGAGCGAGCGCATACACGATGCGAGATGATTAATCTTACTTTTCCTAACGATAAGCCGATATTTTAGGTATCTGAAAATTGTTACGTTAATAGTTTAGCTTCTAAACACCTAATGAATTTCCCTTCTAATGAAATTTCATTATTTGACTGAAACGACAATAACACGAGGTGTTATTATCATTTTTAATAACGACTTATTATGGCGCAAATTAATTTTTATTTGAAAGAAACGCTAGTTAGTTTAATACTCGGAGCATTAATAATTGTTATACATTGATAAAGTCGACGAAACTTACTTGACCTTATTTATGCCTTATGAAATTGAACTATAAAATTGTATCAAATGCGCATATTGTCATATTGCGCATATTTTCACGCACGGTGAAATCATAATTACAAAAGCAAACTCGAAAATATCACCGTTCAAAATTAACAATTTAATCGCATGAATAAAACATATCGTAAATTGCAGCATGTGTTTAAGACACAAGCTAGTGTTTACATTAATTTCATCCGGCGACAATTCAATACAAAAACTCATTCATATATTATAGTTGATAAAAATTTAAAAAAAGTTTAATCGAACATTTTCGACATGTTCGACAAAATGACTGCAATTTATGATAGAGAAAAATAAAATCTAATTACGAGAATAATGCGTTCGAAATTACGAGTTATTAAAAATATAATTTTCCATCAAGGAAAAGATGCTACAAGACTCAGTTTGTTGAACTTAATCAACGTTCCGACGTACTGCAATATGCACTCTTCATTAGCTGTAATTTCAATCAAGGAAATCACCCACGCAGCAACTTGATTCCCACAGGCATAGTTGACCGCGATGGTACTGTAATTACAAATTCAAACTCCGTAACAATGTTGCATCTAAATTAATAATAAATTTGTACAAATCATACGTACGCGTGTGTACGCATTATTTTACACAGCTTTTAGGGAATTGTAATCAATATTTTTTTTACGATAACGAGGTTCCCGCAGGGATGACTGATCTGCACAGTCATTTGGGCTTAGCGAACCCACGGCCCGAGCTCATCACATTGCAGACATTTATGTACATCTACACATCACACATATTCATATACACGCTCTTTTGTGATTAATAGTGCAATGAATACTTGAAGAAAAAAGTAGAAGCGTAAAATAATCTCATCTAAAAACAAGAAGAATAAAATAAAGATGTAATGAAAAGCTTTATTAAATTAAGAACAGAAATTAAAAAAAACAATAATGAGGTATTTATAATCGACGCGCTCTATTCTTGTATTTTTATCCGCAGTTAATTTATAATACTTTATTATAATACTATTATATTATCTTAAACGATTATTATATATATGGACACTTAACGGTATTAAATAGAAAATTTAAATTAGTATATTTTTGTTATAGAAGAGAATAAACTTTTCTCTCTCTCTTTTACATCACTAATTTATGAAACTTATGATGGTATTACTTTTGCAACAAACACACTGAGATTATTAGTTTTCTCAATTAAAAGAATTTTAACAAAATAAAATAAGCAACTACTATTTTTATCATATTCGAAGTCATACTACAACTGAACATTTTCTGAATGGTAATAAACTATAGTTTATCAATATCAATCTCAACGTCGTGAAATTACATCCGTAAAATTTATATTTGTCAAATAGGAAATTCTGCCTTTTGCAGGCGTTAATTAATTCCTTCTACAACTGCGAATTTGTCGTTTAGCGAACTTTCGATTCCGAGGCAATTCCGCAACGCGAACTAATTCCACGGAAGGCAGAAAGCAGTCGACTTGTCTCGCCGCGCGCGTTTTGGAGAGCCGCACTCTCTTCTGCGCGTCGCATTCCGCGGATCAGGCAATTAACCCGCCGCGCAACGAGACAAATTTCGGTTGCAACCGGGTTTCATGGTTACGTGAATCATAGTAATTGCGATGTAAATGGCTTCGTTAACCGTTCTGCTCGGCGGGATTAACGCAGCGCTGCCGCTTTACCGTCGTTTTAACATCATTGTGGTCAAAATTTGTTATTACCGGCCTCTGATGCGGTCAGAATTTTCGTTTAATATTGCTTGTCACTGTTTCACTGATAGAAAAATTTATGATATTTGTGACTATAATTAAATTGTAAATAATTATGGTTAGGTGCACCATTTTTATAGTTATTACTGCTATAATGTTAGTAATAATAACAAAAAATAGTTACAAATACCGTAATTTAACTATAATTATTATAGTTGGAACCTTTTTTAACTATAATAATTATAGTTAAATTATGATATTTGTAACTATTTTTTTGTTATTATTACTAACATTATAGCAGTAATAACTATAAAAATGGTGCGTCTAACCATAATTATTTACAATTTAATTATAGTCGTAAATATCATAAATTTTTCTATCAGTGTTCTCTTGGCGTATACACAGTATTAAAGTGAATAGCAAATAGATATAAATACTCTTAAAAGTGTTAGTCGTTAATTAAAATATTTTCGGCGAGCGCACAAAGATAAAAATTTTTACTTTTTTCAAAAGAGAGAGAGAAATAGAGAGAAAAAGCATAATAACGAGAAAAAATGAAGAGAGAAAAATTCATATCATTTCGCGCAAGATACGGTGACCGAAGCGAAGCAGGAGTCTCTCCTAGAGACAGAGTGAAAACGCAATCGGACGTGGCGATGACACGATTATACTAATCTTCGGAAGCGAGAGGAGAAGGCGAAGAAGTATCAAAGAGACGGGCGCGACATGAAAAGGGTGTGGACTCGCGGAAAGGAGGGTGCCCGAGAGAAAAACGAAGACAAAACCGACGAATGGACTGGATGGAACAATGGGCGGAACGGAATTTCAAGCGCTTCGCGCTCGTAATACCCCGGCGTATATTAATTTATCTCATAATGATCCCGTCGTGGCGCTCACGGATAATATCCCTCGAACGTGGGCGCGCTTGTCGCTCGGATGACGAGAAACGGGGGACGTTGGAGCGGCACGGTATTCGCCCATATTAATTGCCGAAGTTAATATTCGCGTGGGTTACACGATCGACGGGGTCAGCGAAGTGCAAAGTTCGGAGCTACTCGAAAATCTCCGGGCGACACCGCGAGAACGGAGGAACGACCAAGATTGTATCGAATAACACGTTGCCATTTTGCAGATCATTACGCTGGGGGATTAAATTCTACGAGCTACGTTAATTAACGAAGGCGTAGGCAGCTTGTCCGTATGGGGATGTTAACGACCGGCGTAGTCTCGCGTGTTCGCGGCGAATGAAGGCGGTTTGTCGTCTAATAGTAGTCTTACGTCACCATTAACTGCCGTATCAATCATATCATTTCGTTCGCACTTACGTGACATGCACTTAACATTTTTTCTATTTAATATTTCGTCTATTTTCAAGTAGGAAATAGAAAGATAGAAAATAAAAATTTATTTTGATCTTAAATTCTTTATTGCTATGACATTTAATAAATATTAAACAATCTTCCGTAAATACACTTCCATTGTTCTTACAACGAGCAATCAATATTGAGATGATGCGTATCGATATTAAGAGAAATTTTAAAGAAATATTTGGATATTATAAATGAAACGCAAGAGCAACATCGAGCCGCAACACGCAATATCCACGATGGATGATCGCCTCAGAACGGAGCGCAAACAAGCCACCCCCGCAACGTACGACGAATAACCCGGTTCGTGGTAGTCTCCGATGACGTACGAGGTGAAGACAAAATTATCCTGACGAGGAGAGATCGGTCGTGCTTGTCTATGCTCGGAACGCAGGAACGAGTCCACCATGATTGGGACAAGGACACGAGCTCCAGCCGCGTTTGTAGACGCAACAATGAACGGCACGCTTATAGAACGGGAGCCACTGTTTGCATGTAATACCGGCGACGAGAGAATGGATCAGCGTGGTGAGAAGGCGCGGAGAGAACTTTCTTGCGGGTTTCGCGGTCGCAACGCGACGTAATAATAATGTGCTAGAAGAGAATAAATCTAACGACAGACTCGATGCCGAACAATATCGTAGCTTCCGTCACCATGTCCTTAAACGTTGATGTATTGATGCTGTGAATTTTTGACTGGTGAGACATCAAATGCTTGTTACTGGGAAACATTAGATACTTTCATGAAAGCGTTTTTAGTTTTAGTCTCAAAAAGAGAAATTATTTCTATTAATTTAAAAAATTATTATATTTATGCGATATAATATGCCTAGAATATTGAAGCGAGTATTTATGAACGTAAAATATGTGAGTCTGATATTCAACCTGAAATAATATACGATCTTCACATGAGGGAAATAAAAAGATACGGGAACGGCAGTATCTCACGTTAAATATGAGATGAGGAACATATGCGCTCTAAATTTAGAAGTTTTTAAATTTTTTAATTGTATCCCCCGCACGGTTTCTCGAACAATTTCCTACGATATATATTCCGCCAGTCACGTTTACTGTTTATATTTATTAAGTTTATCAAGTATGCATTGAATCGATAATGACGAACGCGCATTTTTCGAGCGACCCACTTTTTGTCGCGTAAAATACACGCGTACAGACAAAATCGTATTGTCTGTTAAATCAAAACTAGTGAATCAAAAGAAAGTCGCTCAACTAAACGTGTTAGAAACATTAATTTTCTTATATCGCCAGTAAATAATTAACATATAATAGATTGTAAGACGACTTGACTGGCCATAGATGGTATTCTATTTATTACTACGTATCAATCATATGGATTGTGGTCCTCTACGAGTATTAAATTTTAATAATAATAATGCTGACGCATCTATTAGATTCTCCCCCCTCTCCCCAACACCCTCCCATCACGAAAACTGTTAGAAAATTTGTTGCGAAAAATATTACCTCAGCCAGGATTTGAACCTGGACCTTCCTATACTCCGTGCGGGCGTCGTAGCCAGTTCGACCACCGAGGCATGTGATAATATTTATCGCAACAACCGATGATGTTAAGAAAACGTATTATTTCGTGTGACACCATATTTTAGTCGAGGTGTATAATAACCAGAAACTTTAATTTTCTTAAATCGCCAGTAAATAATTAACATATAATAGATTGTAAGACGACTTGACTGGCCATAGATGGTATTCTATTTATTACCACGTATCAACCATATGGATTGTGGTCCTCTACGAGTATTAAATTTTAATAATAATATTAGTAATTTTAATAATCATAATAATAATGCTAACGCATCTATTAGACTCCCCCCTTCCCCCCAACAAGTCGTCTTACAATCTATTATATGTTGGTTATTTACTGGCGATTTAAGAAAATTAAAGTTTCTGATTATTATACGACACCCGCACGTAGTATAGGGAGGTCCAGGTTCAAATCTTGGAGGTAATATTTTTTGCAACAAATTTTCTAATAGTTTTCGTGATGGGAGGGTGTTGGGGGAGGGGGGAGAATCTAATAGATGCAGTTAGCATTATTATTATTAAAATTTAATACTCGTAGAGGACCACAATCCGTATGGTTGATACGTAGTAATAAATAGAATACCATCTATGGCCAGTCAAGTCGTCTTACAATCTATTATATGTTAAATGTGTTAGGTTGTAACATAATTCGGCCGCTGCCTGCGAATACACGACATACTCTGGCGACTTTACGTTTCTTTTATATCCACGAAATTCCGCGCGGAACGGACATGTTTAAATTATCGTCGTCGTTGGTAGAAAACGCGCGTTTTCAACGCGGACAATAATTTCGCCACGCTTTTAACCCTTTGAGCGATCACGTTGGCATAAGCGCCAACGTATAGCAAGGCCGTTAATTAAATCCGTCGCTCAAAGCGATACTGCATTTTGTTTTAAAATCGTCTTTCTTGATTTATGAGAAATATTCAAACTAAACGGTGTAATAAATTTAATTATTACTAATTCAGTTTAACCGTGTTGTAATAATTGCTTTAATACTGTGCCACACATTTGTTTACGTTTGTCGTATGAAGCGTGTCATGTTACGTTTTTTTTTATTTGAATTACTTGCAAACCAAAGCTCTCCAGATACTTGCTTTGTCATACGAAACTCCTCCATACTCCCGTTCAATGTTAGCGTACAGGATGGTACAAGAAATGAATTTTGTTGTTTACATGTGCAATTTGATCCGCTTGCCAGACAAAAATTCATTTAAGAAGGACATTTATCTATAGAAATAAACAGCGATGAAATTCGCCATGGACCAATTGCGCTTTTGGTTCTCCCATTACGTTTTCGAATATCGAATAAGCCCTAATCGGAAACGTTAACTCGAGAGGAAATCGAGAAAGGACCGCGTTCAATTGGACCTCTAGTCGATTGTACGAATAAATACACAGACATTCGCATTCACTATAGAAACACATATTGGACAAATACGATAAAATAACTGGAAACTATTCTTCAATAAATTACAATGCATTGAAAACTTACGCGACGTTGTTTAATAAAAGTTTAATAAAAAAAGTAAAACGATAGAGAATATATAACGTTGTAAAAAATAAAAAATTTAATACTTTACTCCAAAAAGATTTTATAACATAGCAATAGAAATATTAATGTTCTTATATATCATAAATTAAGCTTTAATGTTAAAGCTTCATAGATAATATGCGTAATTCTTAGTCTCACAAATTCATATTTTATAAGCTTTTGAAGCGTTTAATGCTTGAATAATTACATTATAATTACGTATCATAAATGTATCATTAATTATGTATTTAGTTTTAACATGTCTGTCTTGTCGCGAAAGAAATAAAAGAAAAGGGATTTCTATCCGATTTCCATTTGATTTAACACTCGGTTTTTCCTGAGAACAAACGAAAGATAACTCCGTCTATCACCTACGGTACTTTCTTACAGCTTGATAAATCGCTACTTTAGAGAGATCGATAATACACGTATCCAGGCCTCGTTTGTACGTAGGGATTATAATGACCGTGGTTACAAAGCAACCCCTAGTTTCACCCTTCCCATAAAACGATGTTTATCCCAGTGGCTACTTGTTGAGCTCACTGTATACTTTAATACCGCGCTTAGCCGGAGACCGCCATCGTTCTACGTTATTGTATATGCATTTTGCTCCCACATATAGGATTTGCGAGTTTCGCTCTGCCGGTTTCTCGTACACACGATGGTGTTGTCGTTGAAACGTTAGTAATACATATTACATTATAGAGCGAACACGCATAATATGTTCCATTATTGTTAGATAAATACGACAAATTGTGTATTCTCAACATGATAATTTGCGTACGGTAAATACAGCAATACTTCGCGGTTTATGTACTTATTATAGACGGAGTAAACTTAAACTTGAAAATTACATATAAGCCGAGAGTAAAATAGTCGCAAATATAATTATCAACATATATTGCACAATATTATTGTTATATATTATAATAATCGAGACTGTACACGGAAAGAACGGTTTTGCTGAAGTATCTAAAAATTTAGCTAAGTACAGATCTGAAAATAATTTTGTTAGACCATCAAAAGTAACTATGTAAAATGTTCAAATATGATGACAATGTTGCAAAAAACATTTTGATATTCTAATAACTATTTTGAGCGCCCTACATAATTATTTTGATGGTCAAAATTATTTTCAGATCTATATCTGACCAAACTTTTAAGTATTTTAGCAAAACCATTCTTTCCGTGTAAACATACCAATTTAGAGGCTTAATTAACAGCAAATTTCACACTCAGCAAACAAAAAATAGTAAGGTTATTTTAATTTATTCTTCTAAATCTAACAATTTAAGGTTTTAATTTAATTTGGCATTTGTATCAAACGATACTATGATAACTTTGTTACTGATAGTCTTTTGTTGGTCCTGACACCAAATGAGCAAATCCTCGTGGGTGATAGTTTCAGTTGTTACTACTTGTCGGCTGATCACACGCTAGCCGCTTCTACTTGTTGCGGCCGATCAGATAGGACGCTCTTCCACTTGTCAGTGCTTCTACGTCTACCCTCCGTTGAATTTAAGTGCACGCTAGCTTCCGGGGAAACTTTATCTCAGGAATATCCCTGTCTGGATTTCCGTACGATTTCTCCGAGAGAAACTAAACTCTGGGCGTGAACTTTCAATGTCGTTCTATGACTTCTATAGGTATAAATGATGAGTAAGTATTCGCTATACGATTGCACTGATAAGAATTAATCGATACATATGCACTTTGATTACTATTTAAGATTTTTAGAGAAATAATAATACATATAAATCACATAAATTTATTTTTCAATTTATTTTCATAAAGTTTATTATAATTTCTATTTTTATTTAATATAAAAGAGTGTAATATGTTTGTGAATATATATTATCATTGTGTATACGAGAAGAAGTAATGAAAATATTTTTAAAAATGTATAATTAATATTATCTAAACATAAAATATATTAATAATTTATTTTTAATTATACATAATTTGCAAATAAAATATATAAAATATTATAAAATATATGAAATATGCATATATAAGATATTAATTTTTTAAATATTAAGTTTTCTAAAATAATGGCAAATAACAATGTTTATTAAACAGTATAATTACAAGATCGCGAAATGTATCAAACAATTAAAATCGAGAACGGCCAAATACGATCATAGCAGATCTTATAATTAGTGCTCATTAATATTTTGTGTGATTTTTCTAGTTCTTTTAAACTACGCGCCGTTACTTTCGGACTTGAAACGCAGCCTTGAAACCAGAAAAGTAATATCACAATGATAATGATGCTAACAAGCATCTGTAAGATCCCCCCTCCCCATCCTATCCCGAAAAACTGTAAAGAAATTTCACACGTTTCAAAGAAAAATCACACATAAAATATTAATGAGCACTAAGATCTGCTATGACCGTATTTGGCCGTTCTCAATGTTTACACGGAGAAAATTTTATATTAAAAATTACTATGTATGGTAGTAGCCGTGGACCATGCTGAAATTATAAAAATTTTTACTATGTTTTCACAAAAGAGTTTAATAATTATTAATATAATAACATAGTAAAAATTTTTATAATTCCAGCAATGGTCCACGGCTACTGCCATACATAGTAATTTTTAATATAAAATTTTCTCCGTGTATTAATATTCTATTCTCTATTAATATTCTAATCTTCTATTAAACTAGTGATCGTAAAGTTGGAATAACATATGTCTTATCGTTATTCACGTTCCATCAAAGAAGCAGGTTTTTCTGCACAATATTCATCGTCACTTTGTAACATTCGTTATTTTCACACGCGACCTCATTTTCCGTCGTACGTGCTCGCCATTCGAAAATTTTGTAAATAGTACATCAAGTTAGCGGCGATCGATCCTCCGACCGTGTCAACTCAAAATAGAGTTCCGCGGAGTGATATTTGGCGTCACCGACTGGTCTCTTGTCCTTACCAAACTTAGAGCACGAGAAGAGATGAACTGTTCCCGTAGCCTGATATTCGCCCTCCCGAGAAAGCGCGGCTATAACAAATGAATTTAATCAATCTAGCCACGTCCGCCAACGATTCGTTATCCGATTTTCTCCTCGCGGCGAGAAGTAAAATTTTCGTTCTTGACAAAGAGCGTTTCACTTCCGGCATAAAAGTCATTGAGTTAAATAAATTTCGTTTCTCTGATATCGACCACAGATTAGTTTGAGTAAGATATCTTCTAATTTTAAAGATTGTTCGATCGTGATTGAAAAGTGATCGCGGAGGAAATATTTTGCTGTGTCTGTTTCATAAATGCAACAGCGGTACGCGATGGAAATTAAAAATAAACGCGATCTTTTTGAGAGATAAAAATTAATATTTATGTTTGAAATTCTCGGTCTTTGTTTGAAATCAAAATAAATGAATTTATATCACATACAAAAATAACACACGCGGTGATATAACTATGTCAAAGAACGAAATGTTCTATAGTGCGGCGTTATGTATATACGTCTCTTATGGAAATTCTAATCCAATATTCCACTTATTCTATCTTGCGGTATTGTAATATGCGCTCGATAAAAATCACGAAACTAATATCTCTCCCTCAAGTCGCGACGCTTCCATTTTGGTCGAGCGGAAATTTCTATCGAAAAACCTTGACGTACAGGAGGAAATGCGGATACGTCGCGTCTCGCTGCGCATTTACATCATTACACTGTGACATACAATATTATAATTCCACGAACGAATGTCGTCCTCGTATGCAACGCATCGATTTGCATATACGTGCGGGCGTCTCTACGTGTGTCTGTGGAAGCGGATTCAAACCTATTATCCTATATCAGATTTCATCCCTGTAAGCATGTCGCACGTGTGTGCGCATCCGTTTGTTACGTGGCGATCTGGCTGTACGAGCTGCCAAGTTTACTATGTCGCCGATATCCGGCTGTTGTCCTACAGAATCGAAGCGCCGTCCAGATAGTGGCAGATTTAATCCTCAATAACGTCTTTGATAGGACATAAGAAAATATATATTGCTAAAACACATATTGCTAAAATTAATAACGATACATAAAAATTACACTAAGAGAAAAATGTATGATATTTGGAACTATAATGATATATAGTAAATTATTATTAGTTAGAAATATTTTTGTAGTAAGTGTTACCATTATGTTGGTGACAATTACGATACAGGCATAGTATAAGTGACTCATGTAAAATTTTTACCAATAAATTATAATCGTTTGAAGTAAAAATATAGTAAGATAGAATATATGGAATAGCAAGAGTAATTAACTATTTTATATAGTCAATGAAATTGGGATATTTGGCAAATATTGGTAACTATATTCTCATAGTATACTTTACTATACACATGATTATAATAACAAAGAAAACTATAAATGATAACTATAAATCTGTGTTTACTCTACTATATTTTGCATGTTTAAATAAACTATAAAAATATGTTTAAAGCCAAAACTAACTATAAAATATTGTGAGATTATCGTTATTCCAACCATTTTTTTTCTTTCAGTGTAAAGTCTTGTATTTTTACATGAAACAGTATGATTACAAACTCTCCCATTGTCAGATTAATATTTTAATCCTAATAAATATTTTTCATGCTCTCGCCAGAAATTTAAAAAGTTTGTTATATTCTTTATTGAGAATTTCTCGAGAATTTATCACTCTGAAAATTACGATACGAATTGGGCGTTTCGTCCATCCATAAAATATATAATAATAAATGTGAAGAATATGCTAAATTTAATATGCAAATGTATTATGATATATTTTACGTTTACGTTTGATTTTGATGTAGGAAATTTCAAGTTATAGCCTCTTTAATTCGTAGTGCGTAAGTTCTGATGATGCCATTAGCTAGAGCATTGTGCTTTGCGGATATTGTTGGGCGACGATGGTGGAGGCGCGCACCGCTCACTTGTATACAGAATTAATCCAATTTCTCATGGGCACGCCCGCCTTTCTGGGAAACAACGCGCATCGTTCCACCTCGTGCTCCCTCTCATTTTTTATTCAACAAGCAAAACGGCCGCGACGCTAGACGCCACCGTCATGATGTGCCACAGAGGTGCAATAATGACTGGATCCGACTAAGTAATTTTGGACTTATTTTCCTAAATAGAATATAGGCGTCGCCACGACGACGTTTTCACGACGACGCCCGAGGAAGCTACAAAAACGTGTCGAAACGAAGAACCGTCGCGACAGATTACGAATATAAGTGCGTCAGGGATTTCAAGACTTTACTCACAAGAAAATCTAAAAAGTGCGGGATTCCAAGTCTTAGTCGAATAATTTTCGTGGTTCTGTAAACGGCGCGAATTTTTCCAAGCGACTTTCCAAGAAAAACGTGACTTCCACTCCCACGAGATCTCGTTATGCGCCACCACTTTGCAGGAATTACTTTTCTTTCCCCTCCTTTTTCTGGAGATTAGTTTGAAAGTTTCTTTTTGCGACCAGTAAAAATTACATATCTGAGTAAGGGCATAGTTACATGCGATTACTATATGAAAAAATGAAATTAATTCAAAGAGATAATAAATTTCACTGAACATGAAATGAAAACCACAAGGGCAGTGTTGTGTTAAAATTTCCTTTCCACGTTGTTAACATAGTATTGCAATTAATGGGGTTATGTTGAAACTAAAAGTCTTCCAAATTTAATTAATTAATTAACATGACAAATGCACTGTACTTTTATTACAAAATTAATTGGTCAAATTTGTTGTGATTTTGCTCCACGATGCACAAACAAATCACTGATTGATGGAGACTCATCACTCTCATCAGTCTTTGTTTACGTCGACTATAACAAATGGATGCACAGTGAAATTTCCTATCGTACCATTCAACAGCAAAATATAATTATTACAGTAGTAGCATCTAACAAGTTTGTTTTACTTTTGATTTATAATTATATCGAGCTTTAATAATTTTATAAATAATATTTTTGTGTTTAATTCTTTGATGCATAAACAATTATACATATTAAACATATTTAATTCTTTGATGCATGATTAATCATACGTATTAAATATTATTATTATATTAAAGAAAATTGATTTCTATTAAACAAAATAATAATTAACAGAAACTGTTATTTTACCAAATTGCCAGTAAATAATTAACTTTGTAATAAATTACAAGACGACCCAACTGGCAAGTGAGATGTTATTCCATTTATTACTACGTATCAACCATACGGATTGTGGTCCTCTACGAGTAAATTTTAATACTAATGATGCTAAAGCATCTATAAGATTCTCCCTCCTCCCATCCCATCACGAAAACTGTTAAAGAATTTGTTGCAATAAATATTACCTCAGTCAAGATTTGAACCTGGACCTCCTTACAATCCGTGCGGACGTTATAGCCAGTTCGACCACCGAGACATGTAATAATATTTATCGCAACAATCGATGATGTTAAGAAAACGTATTCATCCCGTGTGACACCATTTTTATGGTCACGGTTTATATAATAAACAGAAACTCTTATTCTTGAGTCTTATAAAATCTTATATATATATATATATATAGATGCTTTAGCATCATTAGTATTAAAATTTATTACTCGTAGAAGACCACAATCCGTATGGTTGATACGTAGTAATAAATAGAACAACATCACTTGCCACTTGGGTCGTCTTACAATTTATTACAAAGTTAAAATAATAATTTATACTGAAAAATGTGCTATCAGCAGCAAAACTGTTATAATTTTCAAACGATGTTCTCAAAATCCAAGTTTTTATTTAAATAATTTTTTGCAGTTAATTTTTGTATTATTAATATGCATTATATCCTAATACATAGCTATTCCCATAAAACTCAATCGATAAGTTTTGAAAAGCCTAATTTGACTATTAGTACTTCTGTATTGTGAAAGATTATCGATCACCGATTTCGATTTAATGGTAAACCGCCTATTAAGATCTGGTAATTAAATCGCGCCCAACGAAATTAGTTAGCGGTTGAATGTTATTGATCTCACTGATAAATTGAAAACGAGATATGGAGATATACGTCCTCCGTCCTTTCTCTAACAATAGAAAGACATGTGTGTGTGTGTGTGTGTGTGTATTTTCAAAATTTCATAAATTCAAACATTACAACTACGAGGTGTATATCATAATTTTATAATCCACAATTTATTATTTTTCGACGATATTTCATGAGGTTTTATCGTGGGTCATTATGTAATTGATTTAAAATATTTAGAAGTCAAACAATATTACATTTGCTACGTGGGAAACAAATCGTGTTGAAACCAATTTCGCGACAGTACAGCTCGCGCAGCGTATGGTGTGACGGCAATTCGTTATTGTTTGCTAGCAACGTCGAACAGATCGTAAAGGCAACGAGCGTATAGTCCATTAAAGGGATAATGAGAAGGATGCTAAACTTTTACGACAGGGTCATCCATAACAGAGTTCGCTAATGAAGCTGTCAGGTATTAAAGTGTCGTGCCTAAGGATGGATAATTATTAATGATGACTTTAATAGCTGCACTGAAGCATTTCCTATACTCTACACTGAGAGAAAAAATTTATGATATTTGTGACTATAATGAAAAGTTAAATAGTTTGTTAAATAGTTATAGTTAGGTGCACCATTTTTATAGTTATTGCTGCTATAATGTCAGTAATAATAACAAAAAAATAGTTACAAATACCATAATTTAACTATAACTATTATAGTTAAAAAAAGGTGTCAACTATAATGATTAATAATAATTAACTATAATAATTATAGTTAAATTACGGTTTTTGTAACTATTTTTTTGTTATTATTACTAACATTATAGCAGTAATAACTATAAAAAAGGTGCACCTAACCATAATTATTTAACTTTTCATTATAGTCACAAATATCATAAATTTTTCTCTCAGTGTACATCGAAAGAAGAATTAAGAACTAAGACAATTGAAAAAAATTCTCTAAATAAGTTGAAATTTGAAAAAATGGAAATTTTTACATAATTGGCACATTCAAAAATAGATCGTACTACGTAAACAATCGACTTTTAAGAAGAAAGAAAGTCTATTGAAGAAAATAAAAGATTTATTCACTATTGAAGTTACATGATTTATTCAAACTTTGTGATATATTTTCCTGTTTATCACCTCCCTTGATTTTATACAAACATATCGTAACTCCAACAGAAAACAAGAGCTAGGTAGTTGTACGTGACCCGAATGCGGATATTTATCCCTGGTAAATAAACATCTTAAAATCGCATTCCGCCCCGCTTGTCAAAGTGTTCCGCTCCGCGAATAAGCGAAGTGGGAATTTAGGAACTTGTTTTACATAACAATGATCTCCTCCAGTTCTTCAACAATATAAGAACCGTATATTCTTGGTCGGAGAAAATACTTCGGCGAGTTGACGATGTCTATACGTTGCCAAAATGCATCGAGCAGCCTCGATTACGTTGGAAGCCATCCAATAACTGCGACCATGATACACAAAAGCATGTAATATTACTTTTGGGTTATCTCGAGAGCTATTGACATCTTTAGGAAAGAATTTAGGAATTTAGGAAAGAGTTACATTCTTTCTTCAAAGAGAATAAGTAGACTTATATAAAAAAAGGCCTCATATATAAAACGAATTATCGAAAATGTACACATTAAGTTTATATTTCTTGCTTCCAAAAATTTATGATAAATAATTGTGACGATAAAAACTTTTCTCATATATTAGAAAATTCGTATAAGTTGCTTTTTCTTACTTATTACAAAATTTAATTAGAAATATTACACCGCTAGTTTTGCTATCACGGAAAAAAAAATTTGTTAACTTGACTAAATTTTTCAACTAAATAAAATTTCTTCAGTTCAAGTATTTATTTATTTAACTTAAACATTTATTTATTTAACTTAAACATATAATACTTGAACTTTACTTTTCAAATATTTATTTTAACTTAAATAAATAAATACTTGAACTGAAGAAATTTTATTTAGTTGACAAATTTAGTCAAGTTAACAAATTTTTTTCTGTGTATACGCTTTTATTTGGAAACTATGCGTAAAATACTGCATTTTGATCTGAAAATTGGAGAAGAAATGATCAGGGAAGATGTGTTTTGCGCTTGCATCGTTTAATTATAAGCTTTATTGAACAAAAAGCACCATAAGGTTTCCAATTAAATTATTGCGATATAAATTCGGAAAACGGATAAGCCGTGACGTGCGGAGATTATCAGTAAGTGAATGAAGTGATGAACGATAACGCTTAATTCATGATATCGCCCATTAGATCACACCAACAAGCCCTTAATTATTATCGGTCCGGAACACCAATATTCGGGTCGAAGAGCTTGCGGTATAAAATCAGCCCTATGCATTCCGCTGGATATTCCTGGAAATTCAGCCCCAGTGTACATATGTACAGGCAGAACGGACTTATTCCGGCGGCCTCGTGGCCGTTCTAATTAAGCCGACGGAAATGGATCGCAATATACGCGTTTTAATCGATACCGCGGCTTGATATCGGTACTTCGTGCCGTTCCTTTATTTCCTGAAGGAAAAGGCGATTCCGGATATCAACTACGGCTGTGAAAATTAATTCATTTCATGGAAATGCGAACGTTCCACATCAGCACGCGAAAGATATCGTTCGAAAATTTTATTCAATTTTTTACGATAAAATTTTAAACGATAAAAAGTTTTCACTCCGAAAATCGTAGCAATCGTTTCCTTCAGAAACTGTAAATTTTAGTTCGTGCAATCTTTTTGATGTATCAACGATTTAACGCTTAATTAATAGCGAGTCATAATACATAATGGAATCGCTGTTAAGTGGATTTGTTCAATTTTCCTCCGTCGATGTTCCGATCGTCGAGGCGGCGCGTGCATCCGAAACTCGACAGAGTTTGTAAGCTCAGCTCCTTATCCGGGCACGCAGCAGCATTGTTCATTAGCTCCTTTATTAATCTTGTTCCCTGTTACCCGAGGTGACTCGCTTCCCGTCTTTTCCGGGAAACGGAAGAGCTTTTGTGCGCGTCGCGTGATCGATCGACTCGATTAAAAGCTGCCCGACTGACTGCCGGCGGCCCAATCAAAGCTCGTTCCGCGTCGCAATCAAGCTCGAGATAAACTCGATCCCGAAGGGGCCGCGTTTCCACGATTTAGCGCAATTTCCAGTGACGCGCGAGAAACAACGCGAGAAGCGACGCGTGTGTATACCTACTTACAGAGGTGGATAATCCGGCTGTAGCCGAGGGGACACGTTCATTGTAATCGCGCTGCGAGATACAAGTCTTGGAAGTCAACCGAGTCGAGAATCTCAAATTAGTACACACTCCAGTTCCTTCGCGTAGTGTATGCAAAAGCAATTTCTTATCAGTGCCCTGAATTTAGAGGGATATTCATGTGGATCGTACGTTGTATCAAGAACCGGATTCATCTCCGCTTCTCCTTCTCATTTACCGTTAAATTGCGCAAAGCAAATTTCCTCAAGTGTATGTTTGACACACGGAAAAAAATGTACGTTGACAAAATTAATCTTGATACTCCTTTTTTTAAAGTTAACACGTTGAATTACGGTAATTTGATATTCAAGCACGAAGCTACTAACTGCAAACGCAAAAATGTGCCACGAAAGAGATAAGCGAATGTTTTTACAACGATAAAATATAACCGGACAGTATTAATGACGTCGCATAATACATAATGAAATTCATCGTTTATTGCTATTTAATTTGATGTTGAAATAATTTTTTTTAAACATTTATATCCGATGACATATCTAATAACCATGTAATTCTCATGGTATATTTTATAATATTTTATTCATGTCACATATATCTCCATGAATAATTTTACTATTGAGTCTGAGAGAAAAGAAGACGGAAAGAGAGATTATCCACAATGTAGCAACATTGCAAAAGAGTTAACTATTTTAGATGCTGTAACACAGAGTTCGTTCCTTAATCCACGCCAGTTCTCGATTCTCCGCACGCTGATACCTCGACGTAGTCTTTCCGAGGATATGCTTATTTTAAGCAGGATCCTGTATCACGTTCTTCTCACCTAATTTGTAGGCACGACAATGTTCTCACGCTCTTAGTTGGTCGCTTCGTGTTCGGTCGAGTCTGTTCGCGCTGTCCACCGTCGTTGGTAGGAACGTGGGTGATCTCGCAAGGATAACGTAGGAGGATAGATACAGAAAGAGAGAGAGGGAGAGAGAGAGAGAAGCCAAGTGCCAACGTTGGCTAGGAAATGGCTGCCACCTGTAGCTATTGATCGGCAGGGCGGCGAAGCCGAGTGTGTACGTGCGCGCGTATTTCCCTCTCGCCGCGCCTCACCCCTTTGCCTTCCGTCTTCTATCGAGAAAGCCCTGTAAGCTTACGTTTCCCTCGTCCTTCGCCGTCGATTCCTTCGCAACGGGGTATTGCGTATGACGGACTCATCCTTCGCAACGTCCCACAAAAAGAAATTGGGGCTTTACAAACACGCTAGTACCGCTGCGCCGGGTACCTGCAACTCCGGTGCAGTGTCGCGCGATGTACGCCGTTTTATCATCGTGATACGACTGACATTCCGTCGGCGGAATCAGAAAATATGGATGCGACAATGTGACATGGTAAATATAATGAACAAGTTTGTCGCTTCGATATTTGAATCTGGGGAAATCGCATGAGATAACATCGCGAGCGAACGTGGTGAATATACTCGTCCTACTGAATTTATTTCCGTAATGTAATTCTAGAAACAAATTTGGAAAAATAAATTTCTTTTTCTTTTCCTATTTTTCTTTTTGCTTTAAATCTGTTCTGTATGTCTCTTCTCGATTCTTATATTTAGAGCTTTTTATATTAGAGACTCTTGAAAATTTATTTCTACTCGGAAATCCGAGCTTAGGATAATCGAGTTTGAACCTAAAATTTCCCTAGAGAGAAAGGCTAAATTTCAAATAAATTTTTATAAGCAGGATTTGTGGACCAGAAATAAATTTTTGAAGTAGAAGTTTCGAATTAAATCAAGTCAAGTGAGTGACAAATTCGAAAAAAGATATATTTCTCAAAAAAGAAATTGTTAAAAATGCATGTATTTTATAGAGAACAGATAACATAAAAGATACCAAAATAGAGTAAGGAAGAGTTCATAACCAACAACAATGCATTATTGCATTTTTATTTATTATAATTTTATTTTATGCACAGAAAGAAAGAACATTCTTATTTCAAAAATATCTTTATTTTTGACATGTAAATCTTAAAATGAGATTTTATAGCGTTAAACGAAGAAATATTACTTGCATCAAAACATTTTATATAATTCAATAAAGAAAATTATAGTCTTATTATTCAAAAATAATTTTTATTAATGGAAAGCAAAAAATATTGGATAGAGATTAACAGTACTTTTTCAAACCAAGAATATTCATATTATAAAGATAATACAGTTTAATCTTATTATTGTATTCTTTATGTGACAATTACAATATTCAAATTAATTTATAATATTCTTGAAATACAAAAATATAAAATTCTTCTAAGAAAATAATATTTTCTTGCTTATATATGAAACAATGATAGTGTTAATTAAAATATATTCGTCTTGATTGAAGACTTTTTTTTCGCGATAATGACATAAATATACTATTCTGATTCATGCGCACGAGGGCAATCGAACATTAAACGTATTAAACTTAAGTGGCGAATAACGATGTATAAATGTCAGAATTAACAGTAGTAGTGTCAATTTATAGTACCTACGCGAACTGGACGGAGCTATAAATTTACCTATGGGAAACATCATTATGGCTACCATGTGGATCGATTATGATTTAGTGGCGAATGTAGATTAGAGATAGCTGTGGAAGAAGATCCGTATGGACTTAGCCGACAATTAATGATTTCTGAAACAATTAAATAATTTGCTTATGAAACCGTTTGTATTTCGTATGAAGATTTTTGAAGTATAATTAAAAAAAGGTTTGATCTAGATTAAAGTCATCTAGATAACTTTAATTAATTAATAATTTGTAGAGTAAAAAGCCTACATAGTTTAAACAAAGTTTTGTATGAAATCGTTTGTGTTTTGTATAAAGAGTTTTGAAATATAATTGAAAAGATTTCATAGTCATTCTCAGATAATTGAAGCTAAATATTTTTTAACCTTATAACTAGTCGACATGTCGGCTAAGTTCCTACGAACGTGTGAGGAGGCATAGAATAGAACGGCAAAAGACATCCTTGTAGAGTGAGAATACCGTCATCTCTCGATTGATTCCTATCTCCTGTGACCCGTGGCAGCCACAATGCGGAAGATAAAGGATCTTTATAGGGTCGTCACACGGAGGTGCTATTACTTTGTCGGATACGAATCCGTATTTTATTATCTCTTCGACTTAATCGAGCCATATAAATATGACAAAAAGAATAACCGGCTGTCAACCGCCGAAATAGGCGTCGACATTGATGTTATTTGAAGTACATAGGTACTGTTCCACTTTTTTGACATTGGGTACGAGTACGGCAACGCGCAGCTATAATCTAGTTGAATATGCATGTCTGCTGCACTGAACAATTTTCATTTGCATTTACGCCGCTAGTACTAATTTGTTCGTATAATTAGCAGATTTTACATTATTCTTTATGCTCGTTATAAAAGTTACATTAATATGATTTTTTCGCGGGAAATTTACGCGAACACATAATTTTCTCTCTCTTAATTTTATTAACGTAGTTTGACGTTAAAATATTAGTATAGTTATAAAACGTTCGTCATATTATAAAAAATAAGTTGGAAATTGATGTTTCTACTTATTTCCGTAACCTGTTCCTATTCATTTAAAGTGTCATTATACAACGACTAAATTGAGAAATTTATAAAATCAAAATTTTTCATTTAAATAATTTTCTTATCATTCCAAGAACGCAAAAAAGTAAGAGTGCATTATGTTTGATATATTTGCACGATACAACACGCAAGTATTTTAACTGTAATTTTAATATAGGTTAAATATATTTAATAACTTTTTTAGGTGTAGGTGGATAGGTAGAGAAGGAGGGAGAGATAGGAGATGATGGAGCGGAGAAACGAAGAAAGGATGAAGTGAGAGAAAGGAAGGAAAGCAGCGAGGAAGGATATAAGAAAGAGGGGCCGGAGAGAAGGCGGAAGGGGTAGAGAGGGCAAAAAACAAGTGTAAGGTCGCTCAAAGGCCAGGTTCTTCATTTGATATTAAATGTAAAGGTTTGGGTACGTTCCTCAAAAACGCCTTGTAAACCTGAGAGGGAAGCAATAAATGTTTTGAATTGAAATTTGAATATATTTAATAACTTTGTTTGTAGCAGTAAAGAAGCCACATTACCTACAGATGTAAAAGTAGAAAATAAATTTATTAAATTAGCACCGCGCGTGGCCATGAGATGCATTTGCAAAAGTGCAGGATGTTTGAAGAAAGAGTAACGCACATATACGCACAATGCAGTAGAGAAAAAGCGAACAAAAGCCGTGACTGTATTCTTACACGTTGTTCTCTTGCTTCTCTTATTAAACTCTGGCTATTTCATAATTACATCTTTTTTGTAATTTACATGTATGCTGTGCGTTTCACCACCGTGGATGAAACAATCCTTTAATCAATTTATTGCTTCCTATTTACCGACTTCGAAATATCGCCGATTAAAATTCTTTTCTGCAAAAAGTTAATGCAGAATTTTAAAGAAGCAAGTTATTTCATCCATGAAAAATACTGACATTTTAATTGTTTTACTTGTATAACATTTCCCTTATTCTTCGATGCAATAACAAGAAAACACAGAAAGAGGGAAAAGCTTTTTTTCCAGAACTTATGTTACATCTCTGGGATTTCCTTCAAGTAATTAAGGCTGATCCACTGCTCGAACATACTTTGTAGAACTATGTAAATTAATTAACGAATTCTTTAGCGTCATACGGGGTTGTAAAAAACACCATCACGAAACAAGCGGAACACCGAATGCCCTTGAGATATCGACTCGTTGGCAACGATCGCACGCTAATTATTCATTACATTTGTGGCGGCAAATTCGATACCACAATTCTCGTAAATAATAATGAATCGTTAGCGAATCGCGACCGAGATGAAAACCGATAATATTATAAGCAGACTTGCGATAAAACATCACAACATTCGTTTATTCATTCGTTATTTCGGATATATTTATCGCTAAAGTAATAAAGTAAAAAACAATATTTTTTAACGTGCAATATACAATAATTAAAAATAATAAATCTGTAAAGTACTAATAAATATAAATTTATGCTCTGAAAATATGCTCTGATAAAAATGTATAGTGAAAGATATGATTAGAATTTGTGAGATTTCTAGGAGAAATTAAATCTCAAATTATAAGTATTCGCTACAAACAGCATCGCACCGTCTGTTTCGAAGACACATTCAAGTTTCTAATCGTCTAATTGAGACTCTGAATCGCCAATAACTTATGAATCAGTCCTAAAAATCAACAGCGCACCATAAAAAATTCCTGTTCTAACCCGGTTTGAAAATCCACGGCGTCCCATAAGGAACATCCATTTCGAAGAAAGCGGTGGTATCTTTTATTCTTTTCGAAAGCGATCAAGGGTCCTCGGAACCCCATAAGTCACTCGTAGCGTGGTCTCACGACACAACGGAGGGGAAAAGGCGCAAAGAAAGTTTCCCGCATGGCAACGCGAAGATTTCTCATTCGAGCGAGCGGTCGATTTAACTAATGGCACATCTTATAAATATTTACTTCGATCCTGAAGAATTGCAAAAGCTAGAAAGACATCTCTATTATTTGCATGTCCGAATCTTTATTTAAAAATTAAAATTAAAGAAAAAATAAGAAAATGCTCCCACACGGAAAAAAAATTTGTTAACTTAACTAAATTTTTCAACTAAATAAAATTTCTTCAGTTCAAGTATTTATTTATTTAACTTAAACATTTATTTATGTTTAAATTAAATAAATAAATACTTGAACTGAAGAAATTTTATTTAGTTGAAAAATTTAGTCAAGTTAACAAATTTTTTTTTCCGTGCAGCATTTCTGGTATAATTTTTTTCCAGTGACGCGAATTTGAAAAACAACTTAATTATATTGTATTATATAAAAGTTTTCTTTTATATATATATATATATATGATACTGGATAAAATAGCAGAATTAAAGTTCTTTAAAACAAGCTCCTTTTATTACGCTTCGTATCGAATACATATATATTCAGTGCGTGGTTTGAACATTTTCAAATCCGAGTTACTCGAGTAATGAATTAAACTTTAACTCGAAATTTCAGTAATATTTTGAATACGCGAGGAATTTTTATCATCTGCCAATGATAAAAAAAGATAGATGGTATTTTATATGCGAAAAGGACATCGCGATAAAACGGGTGGCATGGATGCGTGATCGGCTGGACCGCAAAACTCCGTATTTCACATACTTGTTCCCTAGGGATGTACATATGGAATTGCAACCACGGGATGACGATAAAAAAAGTGCGTATATTTTTTATCATCGGCGGTGTCGCGGCACGTCCGGAAACAGAAACGGGGTTCAATTTGCCGGAGTTTTGGGGACAAACACGTGGCAACAATATCTCGTTACATTGCGCTTGGAACCTCGTTACAACGGCACTGCTTCCTTTCCGCAGCCGATAGATTTATCGAAAACCCAACGGCTGCAATTTCAGTTTGGTACTCCTGCGTTCAGAATCGTGTTAAATCCGTGCTCAAGGTTGTGAGATTTTATTCTGTGTTTTTATGACTGTAAACAACAATGTTGCGTTTATTGCATTTGACCATGTGCCATTTTACGCTTAAATAATAGTGCGTACAGTTTAGAAACGTCATTTTTAAAGGAAAATACGCTACAGTTTTTACAGAAGAAAAATACACCACTTAAATTATTGCCCTAAAATCTTCACTTGTAAAATTTATTATTATTACGAAGAGAGAAATAGAAAATCTAATTTATTATGTAATAACTTGATATTTATATACACCAGATTTTAAATTATTTAGATTTTAGATACGTATGAGCTAAATATTTAAGAAGATACCAAAAACTTAAGACATCGTCTGAGAAAAAAATTTAGTTTTGTGTGAATCATATATCGCATAATTTTTTATTTAAGAGGATAAAACACTTATGAAAAATTTGAACGTTTTTAAATTATTAGAGGTTTACACTAAAGTATTGGAGTTATTGTTAAGTACGCTGCGAAATTTCCTTGCTTCTTACAATACATATTTTCCAGCGCGACGAATAAACGTTGTCTTTTTTCAAAAGGTAAGTCCAGTTTCAGAGTTGCGAACAATGTGTTACACCGAGGATCATATTTTATCGCGAGAAATTTCAAATACCAGTCTCATAAATCACGATGGGCGGCGTTAAAAAAAATCAGTTGTCCGTTGCTGTATAAGTTACGGGAATTTCGAAAGTATTGACATTGCAATTCCCAGCTTACGTCGCATCCATCACATGTCACTTACCATACTTTACCATCGGAAGTCGCGTATCCGATCCACGAGTCCGGGTTGATATCTTCTAGACATTAAAGCGGAAGTACATCATGGGAAATTCAAGAACTCGCATCAGATCGTTATTGATCGCGCGAACGCGGAATTTTCGACAGTTTGCAGCATGATTGTATCTCTCTGTCTATTCTTACACGTAACTCAAACACGAGAATATTACGGGATTGCATGTAAAAAGAGCAGTTAATATCAAAGTGTCAAGCACGATTTATTTTTCTTTTTAATAAATAATAGAGCGCACCGTGTATTTGTGAATTGTCCGCGAGTTCCGTGAAGTGTCTGGAAGATAAATAAGCTTATATATAAACGATCTGGATAATAGAAGATGGAAAGATTAAAGAACGGATAACAATTCCTATTATGACACTTATTTACGATAAAAACTCTTGCGAAGTATAAATCATTGTCCCTTTTATGTTACCGACCATTTTTGTTCTTCTGTTAATATCACCATCACCGGTGCGAAACCGTACTTTTAAATCATCTCGCGCTATCACAGCACGCCAAACTCCCGCACGTACGCGTAAATATATAACGTATATTACTCGTATTTCTGTTAAAAAACGGAGACGGCAAACGCAATCTCGTCAAGAATCGCATTAATCATGAGGCCAACAACCCCCGCGGGATTTCCGCAGAAAAAAGGGGGCTGCCGCCCTGCCATTCGCGAGGTAAGATGCGCGAATTCCCTTAAATTATCATCGACAGCGGCACGCCACAACGCGTTTTACGATCCGTAGATGAAATACGCCGTGCGGGAAAGCCGCCCTCGTCATCGGAGGGTGGGTAGGCAGGAATCGAGGAGCAGATATCTCGATGGAGTCGTAAAGGGAAAGTAAGTACAAAGGTGTGCGTGGGTACGCACGGCGGGGTGTAGACCGTGGTGTCCGATAATGTTATCGCGACGTCAGTCGCGCGTATTTTACGGCGTGTTTCGCGTGGCTCGATCGCACCCACGTGATAACTCGAGTAAGCTCATTGAAAACTTTACGACGGGCATTTTTCGCGATCTCGCGTGACTACGACCCTCGGATACACCGTGCGAGTCACGATACGATCGGCTGCGCCCTCAAATTTACAAATACTTCGGTTGCTTAATGCTGGCGAAAGGTGCATCGAGTGATAAACGTAAAACTGGCGACCCGGTCATACACTTGTGCGAACGAGGCTCTTTGCACAGCACGATAAGTTCGAAATATTTTATCTAAGAATTAATCATCTATAAACATTTTTGCAGAAGCATGAGGCTTTTTGTATGATGCTTTAGGTTTCTTTAATCTATATGTAAATTTGATTCTGTAGTGAGCTTAACTTATTTAACATTTCTGCTTCTCAATCTCGTATAAAAAATTATAAGTACACTGAAAAAAATCCATGTATTTTTACATGGAAATTACTTGTTCAAAACCGGAAAATTACCTAATTATCACTGTAATTTTTTGTTCAAATTTTTTAAAGTGGAAATACATATTAATGCATGGTAAAATATAGGTGAAATTATTATTTTTATGCAAAAATCACTTGTAATTTCATATGAAATCACTTGTAATCACTTGTAATTTTCCGCACGGAAAAAAAAATTTGTTAACTTGACTAAATTTTTTAACTAAATAAAATTTACTTGAACTAAATAAATTTTATTTAGTTGAAAAATTTAGTCAAGTTAACAAATTTTTTTTCCGTGCATGTGGGTAGCAATATTGCATGATTATGCTGGGTCGGAAAAAAACCGCAGCATAATCATGTAATTTCAAACAAATATTTTTTTTGTGTACGAGTAGAATAAGTAATAAGCTAGACTATAGACATGGTCTTCGAATGTCGAATCGATATCAGTCAAAATTTTATTCTACACGGAGAGAATTTTTCGTTATATTTTGCCGCAAAATTCATTACAAATTTTACTATGTTTGGTAATAAGCTTGGAACAACTTGGCAATCTGTCAAATATTATTGGTAACGAAAGAAATTTCTGAAATATGGAAAAAAACATTTTATAAACAACATAATAAAAATTACCAAGCAGATTGTAACACCCGACACGAAAAAAACCGAGAATCATCGGACTTAGCCAATAAATTACCATGCTGCATGGTAAAATTATCATGAGCGACTAAGTCAGATTGAAAATATTATGCTGTATTGCAAAATTTATAATAAGATATTTTACATGTTTAGCACTACTTGGCATCTATTCAATTTAAAACAATAAAGAATCATAAGATTTTAACATATTTTAAAATTGTGGAAATTTTACTTTTTAGTAAAATTAATCAAATATATTTTATACTTTATTGTGGTAGATATTAATATTTTTTATTGTGGTCGATATTAATCAGAGAAAATTGCATAAAAATCTTCGAAATACCATGTTGTCCCATGACTACCAGGAATTTTAGGGTAAATTTTAAGAGAAAATTCTCTCTGTGTAAATACAGATTATTTTGTTATGCGCTTGATAAATATACTTAACACGATCGTATTGCTTTTGATATTAAAATTATCGAACTGTAATGTTAAGGAGAGAAACCACAGTGAATTATTCGGAGTTGAGCGGTTTGTTTTCAAATATTAAATATGCAGCGGGAATAACGGCTAGGTATCGCATAATGCAGCGCGTAAGGAACCGATACTTGGCTAGTAACTTGTGGCGGTACGTCGAGCATCAAAGTCAGCCCAGTTACTGAGCAACTTCGCGGACAACTTCGCTAATAACTTATGCGTGTGATGCGAAAACAAAGCAACACGTGTCATGCTGGCCGAGCTAGCAAAGTTCAAGCGAGTCATTTTCCAGAAAAACACGTAAAAGCTTAAAAGAGCCATTATTGTTATGTCACGCCATTAAAATAAGTATAGTAATACAGAGATATATAGTATTAACAAAATATCATAATAATATAACAATATCTTGAATTTATTTAGATTTCTTTCCATCTTATTCGACACGACATAACACAATATGAGCTCATGTGACGTGATGACAGTCCCTGCTTTAACACAATTGTTATTTTATGCAGCTCGATATTAGGGCCGCTTTCAAGGTCCGCTGAAAGTACATAGGTGACGAAGGCGTAACGAAGGCGTGTTTCCCCGATCGGAGGAAAATTCTCTCCGGAGCGGCGAACAACTCGGCGCGAATCGAACCCGAGGCTGTGTTAGCGACTGAGGTAAAGAGGGAAAGAGGATTGAATTTCGCTCCCGCCTCGAAAGGGTGGTTTCGAGGTCGAGGGCTGTCGACCGACCCCAGCCGATCAATATAGCTACAGGTGTCCGAAAGTACCAGCACTAGTCGGTTTTTATTCTTGAAAAAGATGTTGATGATGTGCAAGCATTTTGCTTGAGGCATTTTGCTAAACTCCCTCACAAAAATAATCCAATTATTTGATTAATAAATCAGAAATTAATAATAATTATAAACGATCATATAAATATATAATATATAAACGATCATAAATTTTAAGATAGATTATTTAATCGTTTCGAAAACTTTTTCTTAACTAAAATATCAAGAAATTAATATTTTTTAATCAATATCAGTTGTTTATAAAGATTTTATAAACAATTACAGTCTTTTTACGAATTAATTTTTTGGAATCTAATTAGGTAAAATAAAGAATTGACGTTTACTTAAATATAAGAACTATTTTTGTAAAATCTTAAAAAATTCTCTGAAAAGCACAATTATTTAAATACAATATTATCAATATAAGTTATTTGAGTTAGTTTGTTCTTTTTAACAGACAATAATGAAAGTAGAAGGGGCAAATGAATTTCAGGTCTGCTTATTTATAAATTGCTCTAGCTACAAGTGTTCAAAATTACTAGCACGCGAACTCATTCTATACTGTGTGCGTTTCGTTTACTCATTTAATATAAGCTCACACGAAGAGGGTGAATTCCGAGTTGACAGCTAAGGAAAGTTTATTGCATTTTGATACCGACATTTGTGTTTGTAAAGACTGTAATTTTTAATTCTTCCAGATATGTCACATTATAATTTAGATAATTTACTTCAGTAATACTCCAAGAATTAATCCTTTGATACCACTATCAAATAGGACATTTTATTTCCCTGAAAACAAGGATTAACTTGATTAATTAGATAATTGTGGGCTTACAATTATATTTGAAAATTATACGTGTATGAAGGAAGTTATACTCAAATATCGGTCCGGTGTGTTGTCTATTGCAGATAAAAATTCTAAAGCGTTTTCTGTCTGAACGTTTATCATTTTTCTCTTACACATTTTATCAATTCATCTCATTATTCTTGATTCGAATACTGATTTAATGTGAGTTTAATGACTTCTGTCTTCGGTCTGTCTTCGAATAAACGGAAAATTATATGCCTATGAGGACCATTAAAGAAGATGAGGCTGAGACATGGCAGTCTCTTATATTTTTATCCTTCAATGATCCGGAAAGGAGGGCTCTTCCATCCCTTTGCTCTTTATGTAGAAAGCTGTTTGAAAAAGCGTATCATCTTGCCAAACAACTACGCGACTTCTTACCACCTTGAGATATTTTTCTCGGGAAGATGCAATAAACATGACGGAACTCTTCTTCCATCGAACATGCTCGATCTTACGCGCGTGACACTTGCGTACTTGGATACTCAACCGACTCGGAAATTACAAAATTGATAATATTTTCGCAGAAGAGTTAAGTTATCCAACAACATTTTTTTAGCCAGGCTTTTGTGCCGATACATCTTTCTTATTATTTCTCTTTACTTTTATAAAACTAATAATATACATACATATATTATAACATCTACATACCGTTAATTCGAATAAACTGCTGCCTAAAGAATTTAGGGATAAATTCACGTGAAAATGCATTATCTACTCGCAAGTATTTTAGAAGAGAATCTCTTGGCGGTAGTTCGTTGAAAAGTTTTCTTTGCCCGTCTTCCGCTCCCCGTATGATTTAGGAATGCTAATAGTCACATAAATATCATTTTCTAAGTTGACGGGAGAGGAAGGAGGAGAGGAATAGATAACGTTCTCCAAACGAACCACAGCGCAAGCGAGATTTAGGTCGACCATTCTCCCTTTACTCAACAATCAATGACGACATAAACGTGCCCAATTTACAATTGGACGTGTAATCGCACGTTGTATTGTAATTGATCAGCAACACGTCGATAACGGCACATTGATACACTTTCGGAGATGAGGCTCGTCGTCTGCGCGTATCGATCGACGCTCCGGGGGGAATAAGTAATCATCATGCGCCTTGAAATGCGAAACTAGGGCACTCGCCGGCCTTGTTGCATCCTGCGAAACAATGCCGTTGACAATAACGCACCGTCCACGTTAAAGTAGGTTCAATATACACGCCACACTAAAATACATAGTAATAACCGTAAAATCGTTATTATCCACAGAAGCTCTAGATACATGCTGTGTATAACATAATGATATTAATGTTCGCAATCTAATTACACATTTGATTTGGAATATTATACTTTAATAATACAATATAATAATACTTCGGCAAAAAAATGAATGAAAATATTTCAATCTAAATTAAATTTATTTTGCATTATTGTATTAATGTTGAGAACATTGGTACAAATATGTTGTCTGCGTGTGAGTGTTCAAAATAATTTTAAATAAAAAAATGTAAAAAACGCAGAATTTGAAAAAATTTAAACTTTCTTAAATTATAATAGAATTAATCACAGATTTACACTTCTGCAAAAATTTTGATTAACATTAACGTATGATAAAGTTAAATAAATTATGCAAATTATTTATTATTATGATGCATGAGTTTATTATGTCTTAGTTTGCCAAGAAATATTTCTTGGACGCAAGAATAAATTATACAGTTAAATTAATATAAACTGAAGATTATTAGAAATAGATAATAATTTCAACTTGTTAGTTTTAATTGAAAAATGTAAAAACAGAAATAGATCGAAATATCTCTTTCTATTTTACGCCGAAATATTATACGTTGTAGATAAATTGCATAATGCAAGAAATGATAAAAGATAATTATATTAACAGTTAATTGAAATAATAACAAAGGTAATTCACTTGTGTAATATACATATGATAAGTCATATTGGATACGAACTGAATTAAAATTATACGTAACAAAAACTTCGATAAGGACGATTTTCAATAGATGTTTCAATAAAACATTCGTTCTGTCGCATGTTCTGACTTTATATAGAATTATCAATATATCGTGCTTCTATTTTTAACAAATTATCGAGACTATTTAATCTTTTTTTTTAAGCACCTCGTTTTATGCTCACGAGAAGTGCCAACCACAGCCACTTGTTTCTTCTCGTTTCATTTGCCATCCGTTTTAATGCCACGCGCAATAAACGCTCGGGGTCGAGATAATTGCATTTTTATTCGATTTAATCCTGGCTTCTGACGCGTAATTGACGTTCTTAGAACCGACTCGTGGCGGACAACGGGGCGCGAACGGATGCACGGAGAGAAGCAGAGAGGAAACGCGTGATCGCGTATGTTCCGGATCGGGAAACTAGGTCAACCGGTGACCTTCTTGCGGTAAATAACCAGGACGATGCACACCCAGCACGGAAATTACCTGGAGTAATTTTCAGGGGTGGTCTAACGAACGGCAAGTGCGAAATCGCAGACCATAACTTCTGCGAATTTAATAAAGAACCCGGGGCGGAGTCAAAAATGCATAACGTAAAATGATAATTTAAAATAGAGTACTATAAATTAAAAAAGACATAATTTGGTATTAAAATACTAACCATAATTTTTAATGTCATTGTTAATAACGAAGTAAAAGTAAATATATTTTTTAAAATAATTATATTCAAATGAGAAGAGAAAGAGAGAAGATTTATTTTGTTCAATTTGTCTGCAGTATTATTTTTACAATTTGATTTTGCTAATGTCTTTAATCTTTAAAGAGTTATGAAACATTTGAAAACGGGCAAAATTATCAACAAACCCTCCTAAAATTTGAGATGTTTAAATTGTTTTATGCGAAGAGCTATATTAAATTATATTAATAATTATTCAACGAATTGTGCGATGACGTCACGAGTGTTTTTATCGATTCGATTATGATCATTTCTAGCGTTATGGCGCGACGCGAGTTACATGATTCCATCGGATACCAAATGCCAGAGATCGCGACTTGCGATGCCGCGCGGTAATTTACATAGAATTAATTCGGGAATATCATGGATCAGCGCGACGGTAATAGTGCTACCGACGCCAGGAGCTGGGCGTTTGCCGCTTTTCCCACGACCTCATAAATTCACTGTGTGCAGTAAGCTGGGGAAATCTACGAGTTTAAGATATTCGGCGGGACAAAGATTTGCCCGACCACTCGACAATACGTTTTATGACGACGAATGATAAACTGCGGCTACTCCCCTTACAAGAGCTGCATCCGCGATCTGTGCTATGCACGTTCGCTTGGTCCGCCAAGACCATAACTCTTGTACGAATTAGATTGCTCCTTCGTTTAATTAACGTTAAAGATATTTATATGAATGTAAAATATGTGCATGAAATGATTATTAATAGTAATTTAACAATCGTAGCATAGCCAAGTTTTTATCGTTGACGGCGTCCGGAACAAGACTCCTCTCTTTGGTGCAATATACCCATGGCAACGATTTCTTTCCTCTCTTTTTTTTTAATCATACGCTGTCTGAACACAAATAATCGTTATGATTTCGCTTTTCAATGCAGCGTTCCTTTCGGAATTAGCATGCGATTGCGCAATCCGAAAAAGTCGAGTTCCACTCGACGTAATCCCAACAACGAGAATCGAGAAGATACATGACAGACATTTTTTAATTGGGTATTTCAAACGTTGACGTGTGAATTATTTATCTTACACAAGATTTTACAAAAAATTACAACAGGCAACTGATTGAAACTAACATAATTAACGTAAATTAATTAAGTTTATTTTTAGAGAGGATATTGACTCGAATTATGTACACTTTGTTACATTAATATTAATACCATATGAATAATCCTATATTTTTTGTTTGTAAATTTGATTCCAGCATATTAAATTTATCGTGTATTGTAACGGAGAACTTTATGCTAATCCGGAATTTCAACGATACTTAATTCAATGAGCGTCCATAAAGTAGTATTTATTACGTCATTTAGTTTCGCGCATCTGGATATAATCCGATTAAAACGTAATCAATTTCGCCCGTCAAGAACGAAGTATTCGCGGCGATCGAAAAAATGCGCACAACGGACTCCACGCGCGCATTGGCTTCAAAGACAAAACGCGAATTCCATAAAACCGGAGAACAAAGGCTAAATCTGTTCTACATGTAAATTTAGTAACCAAGTATAAACGGCTAATAGCTGTTTAAGAGACGCGCTGCGTATACGTCACTAGCCACGATCTAAATCCAAGATTTACCTATTCACGGCACTCATTCGCTCCTCAGTTACGAGAAACGTTAACTTAAGCTACGAAGGCGACCTCATTAAAGCGCACGCGATTACGATTTGTCCGGCATCTATCAGATTCCTTTGAGCAACTTATCTTAAAAAAGTTAAATTACTCCGCGACACGGCAACCGGTACAATCTCGAAAGAGGATTGCGAACGCTGGGTCATTAATTATGTACTTTATCCGCATTGGTTTTTCGTCAAGATGTAAATTACATCCTCCGCGTAACAAGAAAAGAAATATAGGAAACCTACATTTTGCATTCGATTTTATGAATTTTTTTCGAAACGGGCAATTCCCACATTCATGCATTTCGACAAGGAAAAGGTTGCCGAGTCTTAAAGCGCAACAGTGATTCATACGAGATGTTAGATCAGACTTACAAATCTCTTAATTTAAGAAAGAACGTTCGGAAAGAATGAAAAATATCGTTGCTTTACACAAAATTCTCAAATGTATTATTTCTATCATTTATTTATTTCTGGGAAATTGCTCTGTTTTAACATCAAGCTGTCACTATTTCAACTGTATTTTCTACAGTGTAATCGTATTAAATAATAGTCACGTATCGTATCATCAATCATACGTGCATAATACTATGGTCGGACGGTACTACAGTTTCTCTCGCTGAACATTTATTATTTATTAATCTTCATTAGTAGCGGATATAAAGCGCGCGCGATACAAAGCAATTACACTGTGTGAAACGCGAGCGCGTAATAAACAACCATGGTGCAAAAATCGATGTGAGGGCACTTCCCGTTTGCCGAATATTGCTGCGAACGAATATTCGCTGCTATAAAAGAGGATCGTCCACTGTTTTTTTTTATTTGCCAACGGTACGCGCGATATCCCGCTTTTCAAGTAGCGTTTCGAGTATTAAAGGGCGTATAAACCAATTATGAAATCATGATTGCGTCAATTGTTAGCGATAGAATGCGACAGAAACTCGATTAGTACGGAAACCTATCGTTCATCCTTTAGAACATCGGTTCTTGCTATTATTAAAACTCTTGTAACATTCTCGTTCTCGTTTTTCCTCCCAGACCAGAAATTATACACAATCGCCTTATAAAATAATTAATAAAAATTATAAGTATTATAATGTGCACGGAAAAAAAAAATTTGTTAACTTGATTAAATTTGTCAACTAAATAAAATTTCTTCAGTTCAAGTATTTATTTATTTAAGTTAAATTTATAAATATTTGAAAAGTAAAATTCAAGTATTATATGTTTAAGTTAAATAAATAAATGTTTAAGTTAAATAAATAAATACTTGAACTGAAGAAATTTTATTTAGTTGAAAAATTTAGTCAAGTTAACAAATTTTTTTTTCCGTGTGTATGTTGAAAGATTGGAGAACGCGTAAGGCTACCTAAAAAATTTTGATAGGAGGGGACCAAACAAGTAACAATAAAGCACAAATTAACTATCGCGGTACTTCTCGGTACAATTTTCGTAGTGAGTGCGGGGAGATAGTTACGGGGTAGTTTCGCAAACAAGACTGCATGTAAAAGTTTCAAATTAATTCTTTGACTGCGCGTTTGCATTATAGTGACATTTCGTTTTATGCGCGAATAAAACCGCACAATCCGAGCGTAGCCGGAACATAGCAGCTCGATGACAAACGATAAAAAGAGAATTTCGAGACGTGCAGTTGACATACTTTCTTTGTAGGATAATCGTCGGAGCGTTCCATGGATAGGCATGCAAATCGATACACGTATTTTCCATCTTCATCTGGCATACATAAACTTTTGAGATGTGCAACACAAATCTGTGTCTCATACATCTGATAGCGGGAATCAGAATATCGTAGAACATTTCATTCATTTGCTACACACTAACACAATGACTCAAAAATCGCTATTTTTGAATTGTTTGCAAAAGAGAACGAATTTTTGAAGTTCTTATTACTGGTAGAACGATGTAAACGAGCTTCCAAAACTGAGAAGAAAAAAAAAGAATTTTGCATCAATAATGTCATAAGTCAAAAAGGGTTACTTTTAAGTGTTTATTTTGTAGAATGAGAATTCAATACACTGAATGAAGAGCTAATGATACTTTTATTCCTCTACAATCAGTTGTTACACCAAAATCGCATTTAAAAATGATATTTTAATGGTTTTAATGATTTAAAATATTTAAATTTATTTTCTGGAAACCTTTGTTTTTCGTATAGCGAATGAGCAATTTATTGAACTAGTACGTAAAGTACGTGTTTTTCAACAAGATCGCTTATTTGAAATTAAAAATGTGAATCAGGAAAAGTTTAAAGTTATAAAGTTAATTTCAATATGTTCATAAGCTTAAAGTATTTTAAACTTCAAAAACTTTAGAGACTTAACATGAAGCTCGATTCGCTTTGAAATTAAAAATTAATTTGAAATTAGGATGATTTTCAAGATGTATTTATGAAATTTTTTCGACATCCTGATCATCCCGATCAAAACTAGGAAGCATATTTTTAACTATTTTGCCGTAAAACAGTTTTCTTATTTAGTATGTAAATACGTTAATATGTCGCATTATAATTAAACCTACGCGAAGGGAAAAGATAATATGGTCGCTATCGTTATCGTCCACCCACAGAGGAAATCATATATAGTGCAAGCTTTATTACTGCAACATTATTACACGTAAAATTCCTTGTTATCCCTTGCTAACGTTAATTAACTCCCACACGCAATCAAAACTGATACTTCGCTCAAAAGGATAGCAATATAACCATACGCGGCATACCATCGACCTACGAAGACCCGAGAGGTGAAGATCGGAGATGCTTGAATTTTTCATGTGCTCGTCCACCGCAAGAGATAGAGCGGCGAAGGAACAAAAGGGTACAAGGGCTGGAGCGGTCGTGTGTGGTTTATTAAGGGTAAGACGAGCAGCACGAACACGCGCCGTCCGCTCTTCGCAATATCCATCGCGATGCTTTCAGAAGAATTGCGTGAGACAATGCTTCTTTGGAGCGATCGCGAGTCTACGGAAAAAAAGAATGGATGGAAAGAGTAGTGCGCATTAGGCGTTTCCGAGCGTTATCTTCCTTTATGTGCCAGTGCGGCTGTTCGTCGACAAAGAACGAAGGAAATTGAACGACGAACGAGAAGGCACAAGCGACCGTCACGCGTACCAGCTTTTGACGTTGACGCAAGTCAAATTAATTCGCACTCAAATTAACTCACTTCTCTTGTAGCTCTAGGCGCGAGTCTTTTGACAAACCCGATTACGCGTGTCTTTCAGCATCTCGTGCCGTGCATGTGCCAACTGATCAAATATAGTCTAAAGTCTTAGCTACGCTAAGGAGTTTATTCGATTTCATGAAATTTATTGAATTTTGCGATGCTGCGGTAGTTTACAGCTGAGAGCACGTATTTGGAATACATCTTATTCTAATTTGATTTGTAGCGTACACAAAACGTGTTCGTTCGGCGGATGTTCTAGGCAGTTATGCTAGTTGCGATCGGAATCCGTGCGTGGAATAAATTTTCTTATTGATCTTATTGCATTCACTCGCTTTTAAAATGAATGAATGTGGAATCGAGATGTGCAAATTACTAATGATATTTTCGAATAAAATAAGATTTATGTAGCGTTATATTTCTTTCTCATACAGTGATTTTCTTAATTCTTTCATTTTTATCTTTTTTTTATTTTTACGTGAGATTCTCTCAACCGAGAATTCTTTAAAAAGCTTTTATGGGTCTTAAAAAGCACTCGTCTCTATGCTTTGATATATATTTTATACTTAAAAATACGGCGCGCTTAAGAAATATATCAAAAAATCTAAAAATATATTATAACTATATATACAGTTACAAAATCTGTACATCAAATACATTACAATAAAATATGATTTAGGAGACAGGTCTGATTATACGTGAACTTGAGTTTATCAGTTTACTCAGCTTCTCCCTTTGAAATTCAAAAATTGAAATGTCACGTATTCCAAATATGCTAACTAAAACAAGCTATATGGCAAGTTGAACGAAACCGGAATCAAAGTCGCGCCGAATTGTTGCGTTCGTTTCGAATCTTTCTCGAAAGCAGTACACTTGCGTGGAAACTGATTGCATTTTGGATTATGACACTGACCGTGACCTTCTTTCTTTCAGAAGAGCTTAAAAAACGAAAACCATCCGTGATGGTGAGATTCGCAGCGTTGTTTGATGTTTGACCGACCTTGTTTCATATAAATCGCACTATTCCATCTACTTCTCCAGAAATATGCTCGAGCATTATCATTGTTGCGACTCAGCTTTCAAGGCAACTCAATCGCTGTGCCAGTCGTTGCATATAGACGTTTTATTGAGAGATATTTTACGGAAGGGAATGGAAGCAAATTGATGGATGGCTATTATAACATATTTTTAAATTATACAAATTATAACAACTTTGCCTCCTTACACACGCACGTACAGTGTACACACGTATAGATGTTTTGACTAAACCAATCTCCTTATTTAACTTCTTTTTTGCAAGCTTTGTATTATTACATAAATATTGCGGTTGCATTGTTACAATTTTTAATATGTGCCTACTGTGCAATATTGAAGAAAATAGATATTATGAAATTGCTATGAAATTGCCTCTGAAATAAACTTTACTACTTGCTTCATTCTTGCATTAAATCCTTCAATTTCTCTCTCATCCATCTTTAAGAATCCGCACTATTTGTGCTTGTTTGATATCCACCCAAGCGAAGTAACATTTTTATGCGTGTGAGCACAATCGTGTAACTTCGTCCAATTTCTAAAGTTACACGGAAAAATTACAAAGAAGTTCTCCGAGAGTTCAATATTTCCGCTGCGCGCTCGGAGCAATTCGCAGATTCGAGAGTTTTTGTTGAACTCGTGCGCGCGACCGTAAATAAGAAAGCTTACGCTTCTCGAATAAGTCGTACGTCGACACTTCGTTTTCGGGCAGCAACAACGCCCGACGGGAATCTGAAAGGTGACGGCAAATATTTCGATGATCCTTTATATTCTCGCGCTGACGTAAAAGCACCCATACTCGGGCTGGCTTTTTGGGTCGACGGGGAAAGTTCCGTAAGGCCCGTAAAGTTATGCGTGCAATCCCGGGAGATGCGAAAGCACGAGCTTGCGGGTTTGAATCCCGAGCCGGAAGCCAATTTGCGAAATGAGAAAAGGCGCCGCCGAAACATTACCTTTGTGAGGATACACGCGCCCGCTTCGTTGGCATCTCGCCAACGGCTGCTGTCTGTGTTACGTTGAATTTATTGGTTCTCGATGGCTGTACGATGGCCACGTTAACGTTCGCTTATTGAAGTCGCTATTGACTTACCAATAACGAAACCGCCGCTTCAAAAATTCGGCCACGATTCGGCTATGCAACTTTTAACACAGCTCAGTTGAGCAGCCGCTCCCGCTTCAATCAATTTTGCAACTGAAGCTAAAAGTGCATAAGATATAATCCCAATTGACAATATTAGATATATCATTATCTGCCAAAATATATCAATGATTTCCTCGGATATATCAAGTAATTAATTTTATATATACATTAAATAACATTATTATTTTTACGGCCGTTTATAAATGAGCGAATGTAGAATTTGAAATTACGAACGTGAATTTTAAACGCGCGAGAAAAAGGCTCTAGCTTTCACCGCAAACACATGCGTTTGACCTCAGCCATTATTCAACAATCGCGAAATGCGGTTTCGCTGATTTTTTTTATTTTAATTCCGACGATCATTTTGACACGGTGCGTTGTAACTGACGTTTTAATTAAATTTGTGGAAAGGTCATTTTTCAACGAAAATTGAGCATTAATAAAATTTCGCACGCGTTTGCGATTGTAATAATAAATATGTTATTCATTTTACCGAAATTATTCTTCTAAATTGTTTGGATTAAAATAAAAGAACTTTTGAATGAAACTTCTCGGATATCACTCCACGAATAAGCGAACCAGATGCCTTAGAGATGCAAGTCATTATTTATCCTGGGAGTCTATCTGTAGGAATAGAATTTCCAGTCTGTCGTATCGGAATTGATATTGCATTGTCGACGTATATTTTCTTGACTATTCAAATTTGCTTCGTTTACCGATAAATCCTCGCAGAACAATCGATCGAGAAAGTAAAGAGCGCGGAATCGTTATTTCAGGATCGAGTAAATATAAATGGAAGACAATGGCTTAAAATAATACCGTAATCGCTATAATATCTCGGCGTCACGTAAGTTAGATGACACTCTTCGTATTCAGGCCGTAAGTTGACACAGGATCACGTAAAGAAGTTCCGCTTCTTATATCGTCACAATAAGGACAAAAGCGTCATAATAGGATATCGCGGGAAACAAGAAAAGTTTCATAGAACTATAGAACGCCCAAGTGTATAAGCCCTAAGCTCTTTAAGGTCACGTGTCT
Source organism: Aphaenogaster floridana (assembly GCA_003063835.1). NCBI lineage: Eukaryota > Metazoa > Arthropoda > Insecta > Hymenoptera > Formicidae > Aphaenogaster > Aphaenogaster floridana. Next base: position 193,399 of record NJRP01000125.1, on the reverse strand, counting down.
AGAAAAGAGAATCGCAGATATAATTGTATAGTAGTGAAATGTGACAATATCCCGATTTAATATTAAAAATATAATTTCCCATGTGTTGCGCGGAACATTTAAAATAATTATTTCTACAATAATTATTCTGTGTTTTCGAGATATACGACAATTACGGTGAAAACATAAACTCTCTTTACATTCGACGATAATAAACAAACTGTAATCAAGTACGCATGTTTGAGCGACAGAATGTGCATTCGTTATATTAATGCAAAATGTATGCGACATTTAATACGTTGTTTAACGCAAAACTATATCTGTAAATCCTTTCGTATATACACTCGTGTCCGCGCTAATTACACAAACCGCCGCGCTTGTAGTCACGAAGCATCGCAACTACTGTTCCTGATAGATACCTAAACGTCGGATTTCGGAGCACCTGTTACTCGGCTGCACTTAAAGGCTCCCAATTTACGGGAAGATTAACGGGTTTAGATCAAGCGAATTCGATCGCGCGTCGTTTAAGAATGGCATAAAATACGCAACACGATGCAGATGGAGCGGCGCGATCCCAGCTGAAGGACGACTAGTACTGAGCCTCCCGAGTTCATCCCCGCCTTGCTCGTTACGCGTGTAACTTAATTACGTATCGTATACTCGCGCTCAGCGGAGACTGACACGAAACAAATCTCCGCTCTAATCTGCGACCGAGGCAACCTGTTACTTAGCACCGAACTCGCCAACTTATATCAAGTTGGCGCGGCCCGGGACCGACCGCGGAAACCACCAAGCATCTATCGCTCGTCATCTATCACCTCATTAACCGACCCAGTAAGCAAACAGCCGCAATTCTCAGCAAATCGATCGTTATCAAACACTGGCGCTCGCCGGGCACAAAATCGCGACTCACTGTCGTCAGCCTGTTACTTGAATAACTTGAACAGCGTTAGAATAGCATCTAAAGTTCGATTAAAAGCACATTTAATTGCAGAATTTATTTTTTCAATTTTACTCATCTTAAATTCCATATTCTATGAGATGGAGATTACGCATCACAAAATTACGGAAAGTTATCTGAAGATCTATTAACTTTCTCGGTTTCTTATATTCTTTTGTTACAAATAAATGTTACATAAGGAATAAGGATAAATTTATAGATGATGTGAGTTTTATAATAATATATGATGTTCATTATGGTGCGCTGCACGTAAGATTTAAGATACATTATTTTATTAGTTTATTAAGATACATTAGTTATACTTTACACTATTTTGATAGATATATTATTTTTTCTTTTCAAAATATATCATAAGCTGCATAAAACTGTACAAAATGGCCGTCAGGGTTAAAAATATATTTAGGTGAACGACTCTGGTCTTCTCAGCTGCTCGTAATTAATTTTCTCCCGGAGACCGATCGCCATTGTCGATATTCTCGAATATATTTTCTGGTTTGATCTTGCCTAGATCTATACTACCACCGTCGCAAATTATAACGAGTTCACACCTGAATATTGATCACCGAAAGTACTACGTGCCTCGCCACCTTTACACAGATTATGCACTATCTCTCGCGGTCGTCATTTTCAAATTCCGCTCGCGTTTATCTTCATCTCAAGATGGCTCGTAATCAATTAGCATACATGAAAAGTGACTGGCAAGAACATGATTTACGCGAGAGCTTGCTTTTAGACACTTCATTTCGCGCATATGTCACATATATCTCCTTTAAGTATAGGTATTTCCGCACATGTCCTCATTACCAACTGTTATTTGACATTCTTGATTCCTAACATCCCTAGTAGTGTTCATATTCGAAAATCGACCGTCGAAAGCAGAGTGGCAGTAGTTAAATCGTTTTGCCGTGTACACGGGCGAATGTACTCCGCGTCTCCGCACAGATCGATCGCGATCGCTCGCTTCTAAAGACGTTCCTACAACACCAACCTGTTACTTGTCGGCAGCGCGAGCTTCCAAGAGGGGGGTAGGGGTGCGTGTGCGACCCCTCGAGCGCGCTCTTCGGCTCCCTTTCGCACGGATGCACGTGCTCTCCGGTATTGTCTTGACACAGGTAGCGCGCCCACTTTTTCTCCCCTCCCGATAAGACACGACCCGACAGACGTGCACGCCGGAAGCGCCCCGAGAGAGAAAAGAGGAGGGTGAGAAAACGGACGTCCTAAACGAGCGATATCAAGCTTAGCTTTTTTGCATATAGAGAAAAAAAAGAGACAAATTACCGCGACACCCCAACAGAGCGACCGTATCGTCGGGCAGGCAGCCCGGCTTGCACTGCCCGGGTCTACCGTTTCTCCCACCGAAGAACCGCCACCACTATACCTCACTCCCCCTGCCTTCCTCCCTCTTTTCCACCTTCCTGTCAGTGTGCCGCGACAACCCCCTGCACCAGCCACGTTCTACAACGAACGAACGCGTCCTCCCCCGAAAAAGCTCACCTCTCAACCCCACCTGACGCCGCTCCGTCCGCTCTCCTCTTCGCGCCTCTCGTCCTAGAGCTCCTCGACGAGCAGCTCAGGGCGCAAGCTCGCGCCCCTTACCCTCTTCGAGGGTTAGGGGCAAGAAGCCTTCGCCTCACGACCGGCCGATGCAGGACGAAGGACGAGACGAGAGCGTGCGTCGTCGATGCGTACGTCGATCTCGACTACTGCGTAATCGTTTCGCACCTCCGGTCTTCAGGGAGATCGTATATCACGTTGATCTGACTGCGGTAGTGAATAGATATAATGTTCGCTGTCAGCTCAATGGATAGGATGCGGGAAGAGAAGTCGACACTTTTACGCAGGAGGGATGTAAAAAAAAAAGAAAAAGAGGCGATAAAGGCAAATGTCTTTATATATCTACCTCTAAATGTAAATTATCGTCGTAAAAGTTTCAAATATATTTCTTGCGCTCGGATTTTCTCCTTTGTAACAAATACTTGGATGTGACAAATTCAGATCTAGTAGCATATGGTACACGCATATATCTCTTTGAATATAAAATAAAATATTTTTTAATATTAAGATGTATCATGTGTAATTTTGCCACGCAGTTGTCATTTGTATTTCTAATTGTTGTCTCCTAGTAACGCAGACTTTCACATTAAAATTCGACTCATTTCAACGAATATGTTTAACGTGCTTGCGTATTCACGACTGTTGCGCGATTTTAAGCGATTAAATACACGCAGATGTTCGCTGAGGGATGAGTGAGAAATAGGTGGAGGATATAAATCTGCGTTATCACTTAATCCGAGGATCGGGAATATGAAATGATGCTGTGTTGCAGTGGAATACGCAAATAGACGCGGCATGCATACGTAAAGCGTGAACAAATCGAAGTACGAAATTTTGACAGCATTGCATTGGGGTGCACTGAATCGTACATAATATTATTGCCGGAGTTATATGCAAGTCGCGTACCTGAATAAACAACGCAGCTTCGTCGTCGATATGTTTAATCGGAAACGCTGAAAATCGAGTTGCATCGCTGAATCTTAACTTCGTTCGCAATTAAATGCGACATGTTCCACTCGCGTTACATAATTCGAAACGGGAAAACGTAATGCTCTTAAAGCATCGCTCGTAAATATCTCTTCAGAACATAATCGAGATAAATCTGTTGCCTCGCAACGTACAGAATACGCAGCCGTACAGAAAACTGCATCCCAGAGAACAAAGGATAGGTGGATAAACGTATCCACCTAAAGAGCCTCGTGTCAGACCGATAAGCGTATCATTAAAGAATCTCTTAAGTCAGACCAATTAGTTCGATCGAGAACGAACTTCACGTTGAAAAATCCAAGTTCGTAAAAGACTTTAGTGATCCCTTTTCTGACCGTTTTTAGCTGACAATCCTAACAACTTTAGTATGCGTAGGAAACTCAATTCTTTAAAATTCTTTGCGGTTCGAAAAATGTCGCTTTGATATTTTCGCAAAAGACAAATCGATTCCAAATTGACTTTGAATATATCAAGGAATTCCCATTCCTGAGGTAAGACCCAAGGTATTTCCTATATATGCGCCACGTGTTCGCGACACCCTCATTAGCCACGTGAAGACCGCAGGGGGAGAGTCTGCGGAGTGGATCCTGACAAGACGTCACACGAGCGTCACTATCTGATCGATTTCGCGCGCGTGGAGAGGAAGTTTCCTGTGGCGATGGCTCAGGTCGGGCTCGTGCCTCCCTCATGCTCCCTGCTCTCCTCCCCCTCCATTATCCTGCAGCCCCTTTCGTTCCTTCCTTGTTCGCCGCAGACTGTCCGAAGGGGGTGCGACGAGGATGCTTCGCGATGCGCAGGCGACGAACAGCGCGCGCGTTTCGGGACACTTCGGTTATTATACGTCGAGGGTGTCGGAATAGAGTTCCGGCACGAGGGAGGGCGCGAGAGAGGATGAGTGAAACAGGGAAGGACGCTTCGACGTGGCGAACAGTGCGGAAAGTCGCACGGTGGAGATCCAGGTGAGGTTGGAAAAGTGTCTCGCGATGAAACTAAATTTCTGACGACGACGCTTGTTATTTGGAATGGAAGGTATAGCGAGGATGTACACCCCCTGCTGCTCTTCGCACTGATATATAACGATATATGGCTTTTATTCCCGCATTTTTAAGGACAATTTCAAGCAGATTTCAAATGTGTTTTATTTGCGAATTTCACAAAATCGTGCAATATTTAGTAAGTGTGTTAAATTTTAATAAATTATGATCTTAAACGACACGTGTGTCTATATGATGAACATTTCGAAAAATATTTAATACTGTATCCTTTTATCTTTACTATTAAGTACAAACTGAACTAGAAACAACTTTGCTTCTTCGAGTCTTTTAAAATATTAGTCTAAATCTTGAAACGTTGGGTGAGTGTTAATGATTTTACTTTTGCTTCCACGAATCTTATGAAAAGAATTCCCACGCCGACTTTCTGGGTATCTTCCAACTTGGATCTTCCAATTTGTACTCGTCTAGTAATTGGGGAGAAATTGTGTTTTTAACAATTTACATCAACAACAAAGGAATGCCAAGTCACGTTGAGAAATCCTCTTTCATCCCTCAGTGCAATTTGCTTAAAAGAATTTGTTGCTTGATTGTTCTTTGGATTCTGGCACCATCGTTAAATTCTTACGATACGAGAATGTCTTTGAAGCGCATTTCGAGCTACGCGAGCATTATTCAGGCCGCAAAACTTCGTCGGAAAACTTAGGCCCGTATTTATAATCATGTTTCTCTGCTAGGAACTCAGTTAAAACCAGTTTTAAGAAGTAATGCAGTTCAAAAGGATTCTGAGAGTCAATTCGATATTTGTGACGTCAAACTTAAGATTGTATATCTATGTTATTCTATATATTTTTATTTCTAAACTGTAATGATTATAAATACGGATCTTAAAAGTAAACTCTCTTATCTTACGAAATATATTTTGCGCTTCTCGTTCACGTTATGCTAATCTCAAACCAGTAATGAATCGTTTGGAAAGTTTGCTGTACGGAACGTCGGTAGAATCTTTATATATTCCATCTAAATTAGTATTACAACTTAAATCAGCAGTTTAAAAGAACTGAAGCTCTGCATAAAAAATTCTCATTAAACCATTCCCAAAAACTTCTGAAATAAATAAAAATTCTACAAAATAATAAGAGTACCTTGCAACACGAAATACAGACATATTGGGCATCTTAAATAAATATACCTCTTATTCTTTTTACACTTTTTTCAACTTCGCGTACCGAGATACTATAGAGATCATACCGTTCATTTTACAGAGAACATTAATCACTGTTTGCAGTATAGCGTATCGCATTTTCTAGTGTCGGGAATTACAAGGGTCTCCTTCAAACAACAGTCGCGAATTAATCCCTTGTGCGCGAAACTTACGCGGAATATAGAGGACAGTTTCGTATTCGGGTATGCGATGCTTCCGCGAGCATGCGAGCCAAAAGCGGAAGCACGCTCGATGCAGCAGTAGCAGCGGATCTTGCGTCAAAAGCGCCCAACTATTTGCATTATGTACAAGGCACTGACGATTAGTGATACTCTGCATGAAAACGGAATATCGGTATTCCAATTCCGCTTTATTCAAAGTAATTTTTATTCAAAGTAATTGACGGGCGAGCGATGCAAACTGCCGCAAATCGATCGCGAATCATTCGCGCAATCGTCCGGTTAATTGGGAAAAAAAAAAGTTCGGGCGAGTTCCGTTTCATTTCTCGCTCGCCGACTTATGGCAACAATTTTCCTGCGCGCAAAACTTTTTCCATTAATTCGATGCCAGCGATGGCACACAACTCCATCGGTCAAGAGCTAGCGCGGTTTCATCCGACGGATTAGTAGAAACGATTTCAAGTCGAACTTTCAAGGCCGTGCATTATCGACGAGAATCGAATTGAATTCTTGGAAATGTTTCGCTCTTAACAAGGATCACGGGCATTGTGTGTGTGTTACGTCCCCTTTTTCGCAATGAAAATAATAACTCACACGGTCGTTATTGGAAAAAGAATTTTATTTAACACACGCGGGCTTATAATTAATATCTTCATAAAGACGTTGGGGTAATAAAATGCTCTTTTTTAATATTAGCACAATATATACGTCATAATCTCAACGCAACCGATGGTAATCTATGCGAAAACCGTGCGAGATTACGGGACGACAGTGTGAGGGTGTACGCGTGGGCGGCTTTCGAAAATTTAATCGAGAATTCGGTCCCGCTATAATCCTTAACCCGAGGCATAAAACTTGTATTCGCTTCCGCGTATAACGCGATGGATTTTCAGAAACAACGCACTCGTTATAACCCAGGGGAGAAGTATAATTATTCTACTTTATTACTACGTGAATTAATTACTCTCGTCGATTTTGCACGAGCGCAACGCCGCTGCCAACGTTTATTTCGGACGGATATTTGAGTAGAATTTTGCAGTCAAATATTATTCCAACTGTCTCCGCTCAACTATTTTACTTCCATGGTCTCGTAATTATATCAATTTGCGAACGTTATCTCGTAACGTCATTCAGCGCCGTTATGCAAATTCGACTGCATGCTTTCGAAATATATAACGGTAACTATTCCTTTCTCGTTCGGCAGAGCTAGCCGATTGTAGAACATAAAAATTTACCGCGCGCAAATATTTGCGTGCAATGTTTTGCTCTTCCGCGCAATCGATCAAATTCTTTTTTGTTTCCTTTATTTTCGCCCCCAATGTAAATGCTATCAAGTTTGTATCCGAATCTTGGACGCGTGCTGTGCAACCAAAATTTTTTCACGTGCGAACGACGGTATTATATACGGTAGGAGAGATCCCAGCGAGACGACGCGTTTAATGAATAAACTACGCGTGGGGAAGCTGCCGACAGAGCTTTACGCCGGTAATCAGGTAATTTTGACGACGCAGCAAATATCACGGAGATAATGAAGACGGGCGTGATCTCGTGTGGGATTGGATGGGATTGGATGGGATTCAATCTTCCGTAGTCTGCCCCGAGAAAGAGTGACCGCAAAAATGCGCATAAATGTTCCCCAATTTTTTCGTACTCGAATTTATGGTCATGTTTAGTATCAAATGAAAGATTTTGTTAAGCTAATTTATACAAATATGTCGATGCCAAAGTGTACCTCCTTCTCGGTTCCGAGAAAATGGGACTCAGAGGACAGAAGACGGCCATTAATCCTTAAAAAAATGTGTGATTCAAAGGATTTTTCTCGGGAACGGCAAGGAGGTACACTTTTCAGGGTCGGATCTAGGCATGGGCTTACCCAGTCTTAAGTTCAAGGTTCCGCTCTTACACAAGGGCCCCAACAAATTTCTTATTTAAAAACAAATTTTCAAAACAAAAATTTAAGAAAAAATGTTTACAAAATTTTGAAGATGTACAAAAAACTTAGTAATAAAATTTAAAATAATAGTCGAAACAATTTTTTGGAGGAAAAGTATTTAAATCCGTTTAATAAGCAGAATTATTAAATAAAATTTCTAATATCGATTTAAATTGAAACTTCTTATAGATAGATTACCTATACAAAATAGTTAATGTATTAAAAAATTGTTTAATTTGGTCAAAATTTTGGTTTGAGTTATCTTTCATTGAACTTGTGAGTTATAACTAAAATTTAATTGGAATATTGTCCCCATTATGAGCGAGTACTGAAATTATAGCACCTTCCCGCATTCTCAGGATTGGCGCCTTTACAATTTTCGTACGAGTTTTACCAAATGATATATAGTTTTTGTTATTTTATTATACAATACAACTTACCTAATAATTTTTAAAATTATTACTGATAACTCCTCAAATATTCATAAAAACATTTACATTAGAAAAAAAACGAAAGTTCGCTGGAAAGCTTATTTGGTATTTATTCTAATTTAAAAAATTCGATCTAAAAATTGATGAAAATATTGAAAAAAGTTTATTTTTAATTAAATTATTTTACAACTGTTAAGAATAAATAAGAATATTATTAAAATTTTCTATTTTAATCAATTTTTTTAGTACTCAAAAAATATGCGAGGATCCTCATACATACGGCGGTCCGAGGGCCTCTTACGAATTAATACGGTCCTGCTTATTATTCTGTTTAGTCTTCTTGTTCTACTGATTTAAAATCTAAATCTCTTAATACTGCTAGATAGTTCCTATCTTTAATCTTACAACTCTCGCCTCTTCATCTGTTTTAAGTCTCTAAATCCTATCGAAAAATTCAACTACAATTGAAAATGTTAATACTGATTTCTGTCATGTGGAACACAACTTCTATTATTTTGGACTAATGTAATCAGTGTTAAAGTATAAAATACTAACGAATACGCCAAATGGTATTTTATTCCAGTTCTTTTTGATTAATAGAGAGAGAGAGATATCCTTACATATATTTACCATATCAACTTTCATAAATACGCATACACATTTCAATGCTTTAACGGGAATCTACAAAAATTTCTGTTTTGTGACATTTTTGTAAAAAAAAGAAATGTCAGTTATAGTATTATCATTTTCAGCAACACAAATACATCATCGATCATAATTTTCGGTACAATTGCGTAATGTCTTTCTCTGATGTCTTTCGAATATCCAATTTCTAAAAATACACAGTACCTAGAGTCCTGATGGAAGTTCTAAGAGAAAGACCTCCTTTGATCTTCAACTTGGAGGAAACGGAAATAACTACTAATTCGTAGCATCAAAAGAGGACAACAGTCTTTATAATATCATATCTCGAAAATATCCTTCAAGTTTGATACAACTTATAAGTATAATGTAGATTAAATTAAATTTTCGACTCGATTGTCGCCAATAAAGAAAAGAAGTATCGAAGTTGCCTGCACAGCTCACACTCGCCACCAGTATGACGCATTATAAATGCAGGACACCCGCAGCTCGTGCACCCGGATAGATCCTGCGCGATAAGCCGCGACCGGATTATCGCGGGAATTGTAGCAACTATGTGATTACACGGAAGCGGGTGTCTTACCCACTCTTTGTCAGGGCGTTAAGAGCGTCGCGTGCTAACCGTCCGCATCGCATACTTCGTGCAGCTTCTTCCAACGGCCGCGAGAACCTCGCCGTCTCGTTTCCGGCGCCTCGCATTTCCCAGGAGATGAGAAATTAAGAGAGCGGAGGATGAGGAGGGATGGCACGCCCGAGTGATGAGGAAAACCCTCCTACGCTCACAACAACGTCTCCTCCGTACTTCGCATCGGAGTATCGTTGAATTAATTCTGCACTACGATGCTCCGCGAGTAAGAACAAAAACATCGGTCGTTTTGGAAACGCAGGTCCATTAATTTTGTAAATCGAGATAGTAAATCCAATTAGGTAGAACTATAACACTCAAGGTAGCAGTCGTTACTTTCAAGCTGAACAGTATTTCGAAGATATATGATTGAGACTTTTTGCCATTGAAATTTAAATTTTCTCACCTCCCGCTTGCTTGGAAATCTAAAATAATATGTTCAAGCATAAGTTGCATTATAGTTTTTCATTGCTATACTCTTGAAAGAGTGCGTTGTTGTTTTTTTTTAAAAAAAACTTTACACCAGATTTAATAAATTTAATTTTTAATTATATAATTAAATAATGAATTTGATACATATATTTTTATTTAAAACTTGCGATGCTTACATCTTTTTGATGACTTTAAAAAATATACTTCTTACATATCATGACATGATCACTGCGACTGCAACGTAAGGTGCGAGCGATTGCAGTTTCCAAACTCGCAGTAATACGATGCACGTAGTGGTAGTATTGAAAATGATTATTTATACAATATACCGTCAGCTGTTTCAACTGACGTGCGCTAGTTTACATTGCAAACAGCACCTTGCGCTGATCACCTTGACCCTCCTGCATTCACCTTGATAAAGTTTCGCGCTAACTTATGCCTCTCTTTCTTCCTCCTTTTCCCTTTTTCCATTTTTTTTCATTTTTCTTTTTTATAATTTAATCTTTCAGATTTTATAATTCTGACACAGTTAATATAAACGAGAAATTTATTATATAATCTATCGACTTTTATTTATTATTAACAGAGAATAAAACGAACAGAAATCCAAGTACACTTTTAATATCTCACCAAATAAAAGATTTCGAGATATTTTTATATTTAAATTTGAATTTTTAGATCACTGCTGTAAGCTGTAAACAATAAAGCAGTAATATAGCGACAACGTATTATGAACCCCTTTCTACACCTACGTAATTTTTCTCATCAATGCCGAAGCAGCTACGTATTATATTGCAACAAAAACTGATTAAATCGTAATCATCCTCGGAAAATCCCCTTAATCCTTTTGTAAGTTGTATAATAAGATGGGAACCAAGATGGAGAGTAATCCGTTACACGAATCTTCAGTAACTTTGCGCTATAACTTGCTAATGCAATAGAATCGCGCGATTCTTTAAATATCTTCCATCTTGTTTATTATTATAGTAAAATAAAGACGGCGAAGAAGATATTCTCTTATGTAATATTTAAATACATACGTACGTTTTAAAATTCCGAGACACATGATTAATAAAGTTTATCAAAAAAACATTTATCAAAAAACAGAAACGTTGGATTCTTCTTGAAAATGTTTTTGTTCTCTCGAAACTAGGTCGCGCGACTTATTAACGCGTTCTGTCGGCTATCGGATTTTTGCGACAGAAAATCACTGGAAATCGGGGACGAACACTTTTACGCCCTTCGGACACGTGCCGTTCAATTTTAATGTCGCCTGATTGTGAGCCGGCGCGCGAAGTTCTCAAAGACAGCGGCTCGATTTCCAACGCGAGTTAAGAATAACTTCGACCGTTAATAGCGAAAGCACGGAAACTTCCGTGCGGAAGTGCGAACGGCTCGCGTGCTTGCCTCTTCGAGTCTTGTCTCTATTCACCCTTGTACAGGAAAAGTCAAGGGACTTCCGGGAGCGTGGTAATGGAGATCGATTTGATGTAAACGGCACGTGTCCTTGCTTGTAAAAAAAATAGTCAAGTGACTGCGGAAAGGACTAACAACAAAGATTGGGTGCGTTCAGGAGACACAACCGTTGCAGCATCCTCTTGTCAACCTTACTCGACGTTGATTTGTTGGTTCCAGAAGTAAGACCAATCACGTTCGATTGCTCACTCAACGGTTGTGTCTCCTGGACGCAGCTATTGTATGATTATTAATAACTGTAATCGGATCCGGAAATAATAGCAATAATCAAAAACATATAAAGAAATGTTTTTCATATTTTCTTTTATATAGAGATTTTTTTGGTCCATTCAGACTCAAGTTTTCTTTCAGCACAAAGCGACATTAATAATTTAACCAAACAGCACATGGATGTCTTTTGGATGTCCTTAGGACATCCTGCTCGGATATGCAGGATATTCTGAGGATATCCTGTTGTGTTCCTTGTACTTCTTTAGGACGTTCTGAGGAATAGCAAATGAGCGCCTCGGACTATACCTGGAAGTATCCTCAGGAGATTTTATTTCAAGTCCTAAAGATGTTTGCAGGATGTCCATAGGAAATCTTATAATCCTTGGATGAATGTCTACAATACATCTTAATTAAATTAATCCAGGACCCATACTGAACATAATTTGTATTAGATATCTAATGAATATTTTTCCGTCATTTTAATTATATACTTGTACTTTTCAAATAACATCTCCTTACTCTCATCTTGGAATCCACTTTTGGGGACTCTCCTTTAAAGACTTATATTATTAGAACATGAGTGAATAATCTCATAATGCTGCGTCTTTTATTCTATCCTGTGTGGTTTTTACTTATGAGAAAATAAACTCCACCCCATCCATCTGGCGGCAATGCCGCGTACTGCTCATAAATCCATTGGATATCTTTGATAGCTATAACTTAAATTAATCCTAGAAATAGCCTTTATATGTATATTGTCTCATTAACATATTCTGACTAATTTGGGATGCATTGTGGACGTTTCAAGGATATCTCATATAGTCACGCAGGATTTCCTTAAGAGATCCAAAAGACATCCTGAACTGTTTGAATTTGTATTATGTCTTAAATATATCCGAGGATATTTAGGATATATTCAGGATCATCCTGAGGATATTTTGTACTGTTTGGGTAATTAATTTTGCTATTTATAATATGGCGATTCAGACTTATGGCGATTCAGAATCTTACGAAGATAGTTTCAGAAATGCAAATGGGTAATTAAATCTCTTCTTCATTTGCATTTTTATCTAAACGCTAATTTATTCGCCGTTTCATTATCTTCTTTTTTTACGTGTCGTTTCAAGTTTCTACCATTTCTTATCCATTTTTTTAAGCAGATAAGGACCATAGCCATTTGAAAGATTTAATAACGCCGTGATTTACTTCGTTGCCCTTTTAACAGATTATACAATTTGATATCTGATGGCGTTGAGCACGATACCATAATGCCGGCGTAAAATTAAAATTCGATGATTGGCGACGATAAACCTGGCGTGGCAGCTGATACGTGCATGCCTCAAGGGTCTCGCTTAGATTTTAGTCTAAAGATGAGGTCATATTATTCGGAAATAAGGCAGTTTATATTCCCGCTATTAACATATTCTTAAAAAACCAACGACATTGATCAAACAATCACTATTGATGTAACTAGATAATTATAATAATTATGTCCGATAACGAGTCCGGCATTATAATCAATTAATGAAATATGATAATTGTACTTTATAAGGTATAGTAAATAATAACTATTTTCAACAAGAGTAATAAATGAATGTTTATTCTCAGTTACTATTTGCTACACTTAATTAACTCGACAACTGTTCCGTCTTTGACTTCTGACTCTCTGACGAGGAAACGGCATGTCTTCTGACCGTGCATGCAATTACGGGATGAAAAGTTGAAAAGGATTCAAATTGTGATAAACTAAGATACTATGTTAATTGATAGAATATATTACATTAATAAATAATTATTATAATTGGATATATATGTTTCGCGACAATTAATATAATCGAAGTCAACTCTCCTTATGAACCCGCATGATACGCACGTGCGATTCCGTGACACAGGCACGTTTCATCGTCGTCGAAACCCGCGTCACACGATATCGCGCATTATCATAGATATTGGCCGGGGGCTTTAGCTTCGAGGCTTCAGTACGTTAACGGTCCTCATAAATAAAAAATATCGTCCCGCGGCATGAAATCCGCCGCCGACGAAAACGGCGTCTCTTCGCCGGAAGTATCTTACCGTGCCGCAGCCACCGCTCTCCTCGACCGTCTCTTCGGTCGAGAAGTCTCGTTTCTCATTCTTCCCATCCTTTCGAAATACACGGATCCACTTTACGCTCGATACGCCGCGTAGTGCCACTTATGTTCTCCATACCGTCGCGTCGTCGTCTGGGGCCGCCGTAACGACAAGGAAGCCGTTTCTTCCACATCGAGATATAGCTTTCGTAGGGCTTGCTTTTCGAGTGCATAAGACAAATGCGATGAATTTGAAATCGAAGTCTTGAAATCTTTCTTCGATAAATTTGCGCGAAGCATTCATGTACGTTACCTTCGAAGAAGATTTGAAAATCCAATTATGCAGATTATCATCGAATTGACGTATTATTATCTCGAAAAAAACGGCCCATTCTTCTTCCCCTTTTTCTTTCTAAAGCTTAGTATTCGTTAAACGGAAAATTTAATAAAGGGATAACTCAATGTATTCAGGGATGTAATATTTTATACATTAAAAAAATTGAAAATTGATATCATGTCTACCTTAACGCTTAATATGTAAATATGTTAAAGAAGCTTATCCTGTATATTTTTAAGTTATCAGTTATTAAAATGTACTGATATGTAGCGGTATACACTTATGTCAAAATAGATATGTTCTAATGTTATATAGAATTTACATATTGAAAAAAAACCGTAGGATAAATCACATCGTTTTCCAGCACATCGCACTTGAAGATCCATCCGATTTTCTCTTATTCGTCAGTGCTTCTAAAGTTGATCTTTGCTTGGATCGCGAAATCGTAGACTTTAAGAACAGCCCTACCATAAACGAGATAAAACGGACTGCCTTCTCAGTTGCTGAGAATAATTTTGTTACAAACTTTCGAGAAGAGAAAATTTCTCGATGTTATACTCGAAAGCCCACGTCTCTACGAACCGAATCGGATAATAATCAACTAGGAATGAAAAAATTGGATCAAAATTTCCCAACCCCCCCCCCCCTCTCTCTCTCTCTCTCTCTCTCTCTCTGGGTCGCTACCTTTGGTGAACTTTCGTAATTCGATTCTGCGGGCAGTGCAAACTTCGTCGTGAATCATTTCGTAGGTCAGCTTTTGCGTGAACGATACTGAGCTAGTTTAATGGAAACACGGAGCCGTTGCATCACGTCCGGCAAAAAATATTTTATATGTTCTAATGGAATATATATTATGCTTGTGGCTAAACGTGGCGCACGTAATTGAGAATTTTTACTATATCAGTTACATATGCATGCGAGATAATAGTAATTGCAGGGCAATTAATTATCCATTTAATCATTTTGTTAATTATATGCGCTAGTAATCAATTACTTATTTAGTTAATGATATACTTTATCTCATCTGTTTCGTTCAATGGGAGGAGTGCGAACCGCATTGTTCCTCTCGCAATTATATCATGCAATCATTTTGGGTTAATAGCAACCTTAATAGAGTCATAATTTATTGCATAAAATATTTCAATTGTAATACAGATATAATTTATATTAATTTATACAATAAATTTCCGAGTAATTTAATGTATAATAACGCAATGTAGATATCATAGTAATTTAATTAAGGAGAAATTATACATATATTTAGTATAAATATATTTTTGATATTTTAATAAATATAATCCTATTTATTAATTTTGATATACAAGATGATATATATAATATGATAAAATATTATCAATTATTTTCTGTCAATCTATGAAGCATATGAAAACGTCAATTTTGTTCCGTACTCTCAATTTGTTTCACAATCACAGTAATACAGTAAAAAAAATATTTATGTTCCCAATCTTAACAATCCTAGAGAAAATCGTTTGTAAAACTCTATTTTATCTCTTTGTAAAACATTAACTTCTAAATAATATTATCTGAAGTGCTCTTTAAAAATTCTATCCAGATCTTCTGAAATTTAATTTCAAGAAATAAACTCATCAAGGAATGTCTTAATTTTTCTCGCAAGTGAAATATATAGCTGACGCTTCGCAACTAAAAAGAGGATACTGGATGAATTATTAATATGTCGCAAGAATCACTTTGGAATTTTCAGTTTTGTATGCTAAAACGAAAGGAGCATTTTCCGTCTAACTTCGGCGAACTTTGTTAAGAGAAACCGATAATATGTTGCTCTGTGTAAGGAAATACTCGTTGAATTATTAATACAAAATCTCTCATGCATACGCAAATCTTGCGCTCTACGAGCTTGCCGTTCCAGTTCCTGACAGCGAGACGTAAGAAAAGATATAAGAAAAAAACGACAGCGAGAAAAACGAAACTCTTATGGTCTTTATTTATTTAATAGATCAACATTAATGATGGAATCGAGTAGCACACGATTGCGTTATTATCACATTGTTGATGGTCCGTGCCGGCTACAGTTTGCGATTCTACTTCGGAGATTCAATCTCTATCCCCTGTTGACCTGTTCGTGAAATAAAGATAATCGAAGTACAGTCGAGTAAAAATACCTCGGCAATCATTTTTTTATATTGCAGGAGCGTTTTATTGGCAAGTTTACTTCGAAAAAGTTGCTTGAAATGGCGCTTACAATAACGAAACGATATAGGCAAGATTATATCCTTTTAAATGAATTTATTCAGCCGTAAATATGTGATCTGCCACCATATCGAATACATAGCACAATGCGATACGAAAATTATGTTCAGATAATTCGGATGTTAATGATACGTTCGCCGACAATGGATGTAGGAATCCGTTATGGAACTTCCTATAATCGAAGCGCTATCTCGAAACGTTGAGCATTCTGAAAATGTTAATAGATGCGTGCATATATGCTTTTACTGCAAATCCGTAAATCGATGCGTTATTATGGCACCACATCACCGCATTAAATAGACGAGAACAGATGAGATAAAATTCGCACTAATAGCTCGGCGCCGGTAATCATTAATTTCAAATCGCATTCAATTATAATTATCGTGCAATGACTATGCGCATTCTTGCGGAAACGTGGCATATGCAACGCGTTATTATTTCAACAGGCGACTCAACAACGTTTTCCTACCTATTAACACATTTGCTGTTATGATATAGACATCTATTACGATATTAATGATTGAGTTTGAAATATTATCCAATGATTGCACTTTCCTCATAAACATATCGACCATACTTAAGTTTCACAAATACGTTTTTGTTCTTCAATTAATAATTATTATTGTTATTATTCCCCAAATGGATATCCGGCCTAATCTTTATGTTTTTTCAGATGCAATACAAAATCGTACAATGAAGAATATCAGTGAGTATTATGAAATATAAAAATATCAATTTGTTTATGTAAAAATTATGAAGGTATAATGCAAGCGATTGTTTGCTTCTAAAATGCAATAAAAATATATTTGTTTAAATATGTTTGTTTATTTGTTGAAAATATGTTTGTTTATAAAATGCAATAAAAATTCTTTTTCACACACATTTAATGTCTAATAGAACATTTTTCACGGTAATTTATCAAACCAAATTCTTGCTAGATAGATAAAAAAATTAGAGGATATTGTATCGCAAAAATTTTTAATATCGCAGGTGCATGAGACCTAAAAAACGACACATACGTTATTCTTGATAACGCTTTCAAGCGATAATGAAATCTGATTGTATTTAATTGTATTTGAGCATTTAAGCGGAAGGTACGTTTAAACATCGAATGTCACGCGAGTGTGGACGTAACTCGTCCGCCAAGATCACAAATCAGTCAGCAGCAAACGGGACACAACATAAACTAAAGCGGGCATGCTCGTAAATTTGCGGAAATGGAGAACTCGCGTTGCTTTCGAATCAGGCGCGACACGTTCAACATTTGGAGCTACTAGATGCGGATCGCGAGCGTTTAACGAGTGTCCAAGCATTGATTTTCATTAACAAGCAGCAAAAGCGAGCTGGAATTTTGCACACGAGTTCGGGCGAAAAAGCGCATAAAATGCGCAGTCATTAAAGAATCGAATCTGCTAAATTTTTAAAATGATTGTTTGCGTATACTCAACTTGCGCGGCATTAACTTTGAATTAATCTTTTTTTAAAAATATTTTATCTGACTATCTCCCAACAAATGCAACGCAATTCTTTATCTTCAAATCCGTTATTTTATTAGAGAATTAAAAAATCTAGAAACATAGAAAGATTTATAATAATCGTTAGATTAGAAAAAAAACCTGGAAACATAAAAAGATTGTTATATTAATCATAATGTTCGGTTATTTATAAAATTAATGGTTCATTTCACGATAGATAGCGATTATTTTATAAATATTTATACGAAAATTGTTAAATAAACAAGCTCGACTATTTATACAAAAAAAACTATAGTATAAGATAGATCAAAGATGAGCATTAAATTCAGGTGAAATTATAAAAATAATTTATTCTACAGTTTAAAATTAATGTGGCAATAATAATATTTAGAAGATTCAATTTTAATTTGCATTTCCAAATCATCGAAATTTTCCGCTTTAAATCACTCTTTCCTTCGAGACGGAAGATTTACTTTTTGCTGCGTGGAATTAGACGCAGATGCGTGCTCTGCGTCCGTGAAATATGTCCAATTGTTATGAAATATGCCAGCGCATAACGTGCAACGTCAGTTATTGCGAGGGAGCTTAGCGATCCAATTGAAAATTTATCCGAGCCGCCTAATCCACTCGCGAGCCGGCTACCGATTGTACGTCGAATTTCAGTGGCGGATCGCTCGCAATCTATCGCATTCCATGCGTGCACGTCGTTATTAACGTACCGAGTGAGTATGTGAGAGCACAACGCGCACGGCTGTCAGGCTCCTCTCGAAAAGGAGCAGCCGATCGATCGACGAGCCTTACAGATGCAGCCGCTGACAGTGAATAGATTACTTTCTATAATACCCTATTATACTACAATGGAATAGATCTCATATCACTAATCAGCTTGCGGAAATAGATGTATTTTCTATCTTGACGCTTATATGGGCTCTCGTAAAAAATACATGTATTTACATCTTATATCGATGTCTTGTTAAATAAATATCGTAAATCACATCAATCTTCTTATTATTAGAAATTCATAAAAATTCCTCTATTCTTTACGGTAATCATTCCTAATTTACGTATTTAATGCATTGTGTACATATTGAAATAAATATAATTTTTTAATGCTAGAACTAACCCTTATATGAGCTCTCGTAAAAAAGTATATGCATTTACATCTTATATCAATCTTGTTAAATAAATATTGTAAATAATCTTCTTGATGATAAGAAATTTATAAGAATTCATCTATTCTTTATAGTAATCATTTTTCATTTATGTATTTAATGCATTGTATGTATTTTGAAATAGAGATACGATTTAATTTTTAGCTAGACTATCATTAAAATCGTATTGTGTTAATATTATTTTAATTTTTCTTGATAGAAAATCTACGATAATTTTGTAATTATGTATTTTATTCTCTTGGTTTTTTAATTTATAAGTCTATTTCTTTTCTCTTCCGCGTAATATTTATTCTAGTTATTATACGCGCTTTATCATTTACCTAATAAATTAAATTGTACATTTTTATATTAAAACGCGAGTATGTAATAAAGTAGAAAGCTTTTATGCACTAATAAAATATAAAAGATATATTTAAAATAAAATTCAGTCTAACAATAAGATTATTTAATCCTTGTCAAACATACCATCCGCCGATAGTAATTAAAAAATTATTTTTAATAAACAAATATATTTATTCTGTGCATAGAAAGGCTGTTTTATTAATTATAGATAGTGCATTTGAAATTGTTCGGGCTTTTTATTTGTATCGTCTTTTATTTTATATTGTATTATTCTTGTACTTTAGTAATTTAAAAGTTTAACTTTTGACAGCTTTAACCTTTGGACTTAAAATTCTATTCTTGAAAGCTTGATAAGTGCCATTTTTTAATCTAATTATATCTTTTAATACTTTAATACTACTTTAATACTACTTTAATACTACTCGGTTTTTACAAATGTAAGTTTTTGACAGTAATTATGAATGATGGTAACAATTAATAAAATGGTCACTGGAGACAAAAGTGACGCACATACATGTATCATTGAGATTTCTAGATTACTTTTTATATTTTAAATTTAAAAAATATTAATAAATTTATTGATAAGCAATAGTTATTGCTTAAAAACTAGTGAAGCCTACTGCACATTATGGAATTAATTAAGGATTTGAGTTCGAAAATTTAAGATATATTAAAAAGAGGTAAAAAAAAAGGAGATATATGTGATGTAAAACGGAAAGGAAAAAAAAAGATGATATAAATAAGAACTTCGAACAATACATTTCTATAAAAGTTTCACTTTTATTTTATTCCTTTTTTAGAAGCAGAGGCGTATCTAGGGTATGGCAAGTATCGCACATGCTTTGGACGCCATTTGAAGGGGGCGCAATTTTTATTAACCTGGTACGACTCAACGTCCTTCCTCAAGCGCGGTAGACAAAACAGCAGTCTAACAAGTTGCTACCTAAATTTAAAAAGATTAAAAAGCTTGACTTGTATTTTTGAACTGATATTATGGTAAGTGAAAAGATGTGTCATATGTGTGTTTGGACAGGGGCGCAATTTCAGTGCTTGCCATAGGAGTTATTTTCCGTAGATACGCTTCTGATTTATATATATATATATATATATAGATATAGATATAGATATAGTAAGATATATATATGTATATATATATATGTATATATGTATATGTATATATGTATATATAGTAAAATTATAATTCAATAGTTTTTGAAATAAATTAATTGTTGTCCTGTTTTATTTCATTAAGAGTATCTAACAATTATCATTCAATAAAATTCAGAAATATCGAATGTTACAATCGTTACAATAAATCTATATTAAATGTGATAATATCAACGGAGCTGCTTTCATTTTCTTGCAGCAAGTATTGCGCTTGATCGCCGCTGCGATGGCAGCATTGCACTGAATGGTGTCATGTGACCAGATTGCGTGTAATTTTGCAATGTGAAGGTTCTAAACCGAATTATAAGATTTTTTCAATTGTATGTATAACTTACAGATCGTATTTTCATTGTCAAATGCGTAGAACATCTCTTGATTAATACTTGATAAATTGTCATAGATATAAACTAAATATTAATAAAGAGTTACAGCTAATTTAACTTAACCTCAAAATCTTGGATATAAATGCTTTTTGCGCTAAATTTGGTGTTACTTTTTAATAATTTTATAGAAAAAAATGGTTGATAATGATATTCAATTTGTACTCATAATTTTATAAGAAATATTTTTATTTATTTAAATTTGTATATTATTAAAATTGTGATATATATGTATATATATATATATATATATATATATCACAATTTTATAAATGGATTTATTGTATAAATGGATAGACAGTCTTTTACAACAGTCTTTTTTTGTTTAATAGATTTAGACGTGGCTGGAACTGATAACAAGAAGAAGAACAAATACCTGTTCTAAT
Organism: Aphaenogaster floridana; assembly: GCA_003063835.1. Lineage (NCBI taxonomy): Eukaryota > Metazoa > Arthropoda > Insecta > Hymenoptera > Formicidae > Aphaenogaster > Aphaenogaster floridana. Next base: position 172,237 of record NJRP01000125.1, on the reverse strand, counting down.
TAATTAAAGACGCTGGTGTGTGGAAATGGGACCTGGTGAATGATCTAAGTTGAATATTTTACATGGTATTCTTTGGCATAAGTAAAACTCATTATTTTGTCTACAGATAATCAACTTGCACAAAATGAGGCTATGTCAAAGGTTGACATATTAAAAGACGTGGGAAAGCTCAAGTCCACAGATTTAGTCTATATGAAACGCATAGAAGAGCAAAACTTGCAAAGAGCAATAAGAGTGCACGGATATCGTAAAGCTAATAATCGTACCGCTATCGCTTTAGGTCTTGGAGTCATTGGAATTTACGCTTATACGATATATTCGGTTAAGCAGGAGAAATTCTTAGATGATTTTGAAGTGCCGGAAAAGACGATTGAGAAAGCTGCTTGAAAAGTTGCTTTGTTTAGAAATGTAAATAAAGAGGCTTGTGGTTTATTGTGTTAAAAAGTTTATATTTTTTGCTTATATAATAGAATAGAAAGCTTATTGAGCTTGATATTTTTTCCTTCCCGGGAATTATACTTTGTAAATTGTCTATTTCACCCAAGTGTGTAATACAAGATTGACGTTTGAAAATGTCTGCTCCACGATTGCCACCGCTTCCAACCATACGAGATATATTGAAACTATATCGCTTGAGTGCCATAAAACGTTTGTCTCAAAATTTCCTCATGGACCAGAATTTAACCGACAAAATTGCAGCAAAGGCAGGAAAACTCGCCGGGAGTCAAGTACTGGAAGTGGGTCCTGGCCCAGGTGGATTAACCCGATCTATCCTGAAACAGGTTCCCGAACGATTAGTAGTTGTGGAAAAGGATCCGAGATTTAAACCGACTTTAGATATGCTAGCGGACTCGTTCAGCGCGATTAATGGAAAGATGGATATAATATACGACGATATCATGAAAACAAACATAGAAAGTCTATTCCCAATGGAGAAGAAGAGAAATTGGGACGATAAGTCTCCAGATATCTTCCTCATAGGCAATTTACCATTCAGTGTATCGACGCCTCTTATAATTAAGTGGCTACACGCGATAGCCGAACAACGTGGACCTTGGGCATTCGGCAGAACGAAAATGACGTTGACGTTCCAAAAGGAGGTAGCGGAACGTTTGGTGGCTCAACCGATGGAAAATCAACGATGCAGGCTGTCAGTAATGGCACAAACCTGGACATTTCCAGTACTTCGTTTTATTATACCTGGTAATTGAACAGCTCGTGCACCTTACTCTATTTGTTTAAATTTATTTTACGAATCCTTACGCTCCAATTTATAATTTACAGGCGAAGGTTTTGTTCCAAAACCGGATGTCGACGTGGGAGTGGTGTCGTTTACGCCGTTGGTTAAACCACGCACGCAACACAGTTTTGAATTCTTCGAAATGATAACGAGGCACGTATTCAGTTTCAGGCAGAAGTACAGCATACGATGCATCAAGTAAGGTCGTTTATCTTCTGATTTACCCACATCGTAATAATAAATGAAATTACAAATGAATTTTTTGTTATCGTTTTTTCTTACAGGACACTATTCCCGAAGGATTGCAACAAAGATTTAGGTTTGATGATGTACAAATTGGCTGATCTGGATCCGATGCTTAGATCAACGCAACTTACCGTAGCGGATATCGACAGGCTAGCGACTGCTTACAAATATCTGGTGGAGAAACATCCGGAGCTCAAGTTATATAAATATCGTACGTCTCGGCACTTATTACCGTTAAAACATACGAAAAATGTTGTAGTAGAGGACTATACAGAGACGCTAGAAGAAACGAGTATCTAACCGGGGCGATTTATACTCTGAAACATGCATCAAATTTCATTTTTATTAAATCGCAGATTGTAATGCAGCAGATTAATTCGTTACAATGAATTTCGGTTAGAACTGTGTGAGGAAATCTGTAAATATACATTTATATATACATACACAGTATGGCTTAATTCTTAAATAAAGATATAGTACAATGTACAATTTGCATTTTGCTTGTGTTAGACGTAGTAAAAATACTGTTAATTATTTGGAGGGAGAGAATAATTGGAGGAATGAAAACAACTATACTCCTAGTTTTACAAATTCTCGCACGCCGATTATACGGCACCCTGTATCCTTGACACTGCTGATTCACGCGAATTCTTCGATGCTATTAATCTGCGAACCCTATGACCTCGAATCTAATAAAATCTACTCTATTAATATCATTTTCGCAAGAAGCGATACTAGTAGAAAGAATCGCAGATGGAAAATGAGGCAGATAAAGTACTTTAACATCTGTAAATAATCTGCGAAAAGAAAACGATACCCAATACACCGGTCAATATCACAGCTACTCGTCTTTTTTTGAAGGGTTTAAACATTAATATTAAATAATCCTATATATATATGCAAACATATATATTATATATGTGTATTTAAAATTATTCATTAGGAATCGATGAAATTATGCGCCATGTAGCATTTTACTTTACAGTGTCGTAGGAAACTCAAGTTTCTGCAACGTACTGTAATAACCGAACACAGATGGTTATACCTCGAATTCGGTAAGAACTAGACTTTCGTGTCGCTCGTCGACGGCCGCGTGTCGACGAGCCGAGGAAATCCTTTGGTCTAGCGTTCTCTCTCCGCAATAAATCATTACTAATTCATCTGGAGATCATGTACATGAATTTATGCAATCGCTTAGGTTTCTTCGCACTGTTGAAAAACTTCAGTGTCGCTTAAGAATGCGTTAAATGGATACAATAATATCGCGTTACATATGCGCCTACTATATATCTAAGCTTTTATTAGTTTCTCGCTACGCCGCAAATCATGATATTAGGAAGAGCCCCTCGACGTTTACGCCAAGCACCAAGGGACTGCGCGTGAGCCTGTAACGTTCTGCACCATCTTTTCGTTCTCGCGCCGTCCTCTGCCTGTAATAAATCAGTTTACCATACATTCTTACTAATGTCAATAATTTTCTTCACAATTAAAATCCATCATCTCGATCTGCACTTGGAAAGAAATTAAGTTACTGTTTTACCTTAAATATAAACGTCTCTTTAGAAGACAATTCCTGTATTTCAAAATAATCTTCGAGATCCGTCTCACAACATACTATGCATTTATCGAGGTACAGCGGCTCCTAAAATAATGTCGATTTAAAAAAGCAGATTAGCGTGATTAATTGTGATCATTGCGGGGCAATAAAAAAAAATTACAACGTCAAATATACAATGACTCACTCGTAGTAAAGAATATCGTCCAAGTTTCTCTTTGACCAGAAGTAGGGTGGCTTCCTTGATACCTATGTGCTTTGGAAAGAGCGAGTCGTCGTTAAATTCGGGATACTCGGCATTCGGCTGAAAATGGAAATGTTATTTATATTTACGTACAAAATTGTTTCGCGAGAGATATTTAAAGATACGCATATGCATTTACCTTGCCGTTTGTGACGAGCATGGCAGTAACAGGTGCGAGTTTGACAGTTCGACCGCGTCTCCAGTTATTGTCAGTCGGTTGTGCCACCAGAAGACGTCCTTCGAGGACAAATCTAGCTTCCTCGTGTGCCCATTCCAGGATCTCGACGGCCATCTAGCATAAATTTTATAAATGTTAACAGCATGATTAGAGAATTAAATAATTAATTAATACTTTGGAATTAAATAAGTAAGTAATAAAATAAAGCAATTTAATTAAATAACACACCTTTCTCAGCTTGATATTCACCATATCCTGCTCGCCGATGGACCGTCTGCCATTTTGAATAATTGATATTCTCCTCCACAATTTCGTCGATGTAACATCTTTTGCCTCCTATTAATTAAGTGCATATTTATTTTAACTTCGTATTATATCTGTACAATGCGATATACTTACAGCATTCATGTGTTCCAAATGTAGCTCGATGTTCGTTTGTGCTTGCTTAAGTCTCTTTTTCGCTTCTTGGATGTCGGGTCGAACCGAGGGTGTCGCTTTGAGCAAACGTGCCAGAAGCAGAGGATACTTCGTAACTCTTTGGACAGGAACCTGAAAAGTAATGCATAAAATTATGATTTATATCCTCTGTCCCTAAATAAAGAATTAAATCAAAGAATTAAATAACGTTACCATTAAAAAGGAGTTCAGGTTCATCCTTCGCAAAACCGTGTTCTCCATTTGAGAAACCCTGAGGAAGATGCGAAGAAGCTCCTTCTCTTTCTCCAAATTTTGTAGTAACAAACTGGCGCCGCCTTGACGCGTGCAGTAGCTCTCGAAAGCGTGGAGCATTCTTTCCGACTCGAGGAAGATCTTGCCGACGTCCACCGTCAAGAGGTCCTCGTCTCCGGATTCCTATGCGATTGAAAGTAATCAGACATTACAGTAATAAACTTTTGAATATACACGTTCGCGGCAGAAGGAACCAAAATACATATTCCTTGAGTTCTTTACCTGGGCGAGTTCCACGCTATCTTTCAGTTTCTCGGCTAAGACGAGGTTGTGCTCCAGCAGCTCCTCGACGTTCAGGAAGATCGCCGACAGTTGTTCCGACGTGAGAAGGCCCGCTCTTAGCATCGGCCGGTGGAACTCCTCGAGTATGATCTGCAGATCTCTGCCGTACTTCTGCTCGGTTTCCACGATTTCCGTGATAATCTCTTTCCGTTCCGCGCGCTTCTTCGAGCACTTCCTGCACACGAAAGGCGCATAAACCACACCGCTGAAAAAAAACAGGAGAAATAGAAATATTTGCGCGACGTCGCGACGGCACGAACGTTATATATAAGGAAGTTACTGAAGTTATTGAACGAGATTTTGTTAACGTCAGATGAAAGCGAAGGCGATCGAATGCGGAGCTCGCGACTGCTACGAATTTGTATGTATAATCTACGATCGCGGATGAAAGTGGCTGTCGCAACTCGCCAGACGCATATTGCATTATCCATTCATCGAACGTCAACTGTGTTCTTCGATAACGACACTTTCGCTCTCGGGCAAATAAAGTCGATGGCGGGAGAAAGTGGCCCACTGTCTCCCGCGCTGCATTTGTCGCGTAATCTAGTCGCGCGAATTCCGAGATACGAATTCTAAACGCGTTCAACAGCTTGCTCTGGCAAAAACGACATACGTCCATTTCAACCAATGTAGATTAACTTTAATCTCCGTTTAACTTACTTTTTATCTTTTTCTAGTTCTAAGAATGAGAAAAAGACAAAGAGTAGGATAAACTGAGATTAAAATTAATCTATACACTGGTACACAGAAAAAAATGCTGTTGCTTTAATTAAAGTGTACGTCGCGGGCTGCTACAAACATAAATAGTTTGTTCAATTGTATTATGATTGGACCAAATATCTAGATTATTCTTTTAGGCCCGGTTGCACCAACTTCTTGGTAAGCTAACTAACACTTAAATCATGTGTTTATCTTTGTCTAATTTGAAAGAGAAACAAAGAGAGACATATGATTTAAGTGTTAGTTAGCTTACCAAGAAGTTGGTGCAACCGGGCCTTAATAATCTAAATATTTGGTCCAATCATAATATAATTGAATGAACTATTTATGTAACTAACACTTAAATCATGTGTTTATCTTTGTCTAATTTGAAAGAGAAACAAAGAGAGACATATGATTTAAGTGTTAGTTAGCTTACCAAGAAGTTGGTGCAACCGGGCCTTAATAATCTAAATATTTGGTCCAATCATAATATAATTGAATGAACTATTTATGCTCGTGACGTACTCTTTAATTGAAGCATTTTTTTCAGTGTAGAAATGGACAATATAGACGCGGTGAAGAGAGAAATGTTAATTAACCAAAGAGCTCGGGTTTCCGGGAATCGATGCATCAATTCGAGAGAAGAGCGATTTTTCCCGATCGATTTCTCACGAGGAGAGGATCGGTACGGACGGCGCAGGTGGATCACGGCTGTGAAAAGTCCGCGATCGTAACGAAACGGCATTCGTTCCTCGATTCGCGGGATTATTCCTGGGAGGTCGGAACGCAGAACGGCACTTTGTTCGTGGATTTATAGTTCAGAGGCGAATCGAGCGAATCCCGCGCGGAACTCGCAGTAAACCGAATCTCTCACGGTCGAAACTCGGCCGCACAGCCGAGTGGAAGATACGCTCTAGCGAAGACTCCAAGGACCGTTATATCCTCTCTCCGGATCATCGAGCGCTATCTGCGAATCCGACTGGAAGTGATAACGGAGTGCGATTTAGGACGTCGGGAGACGCGTTAGAAACGAGTTTCCAGAAGCTCTCGTAGTACGTTTACGCAGTTCATTTACGCGTCCGGCGACTCAAACGGGACGTGAAGCCATAAAGAGACGCGAAGCTGAACTGTAAGAGCGATGTTATCCATCGAGATATCGAGGCGTTTTCCCGTATCTGTAGCACCGAATATCAAATACGTCAAAACTGTATAACGGTTCCGATTTTTCGATATCAAGTCTGTTAGGCTCACCTGTCTGTTATCAGAGGGTCCAGCCGCTGTTCGCAATCCTCGCACAGCTTCGTGGCTCCGGAAATCACCTGCGGCATTCCGCCGAGGAGGCTTCCTGGACCGGAGGAGACGTTACCCGTCCTCCAGCGTCTCGCAACACAGCGAGTGCTACTGGCTTGGCTGCTTTCAGACCCGACCCCGCTGTCGGTTCTCTCTATGTCAACCGTTCTCGACTGCGAAAATGATAAGAAGCACCGTTTAGAATCCCACATTAACTGCACGCATGTTTACACTTCCTGAGAAAAAGTTTACTCGAATCGTACTCGTGGATCGGTAGTTTCCAACTCACCTTCAACGCTTCCGGCGAGCTCGTCAGGATAATGTTGCACTCCTCGCTGCTGTCGGACACGTTGGAGATCTGCGAGCTCTTGGAACTGAGATCGCCCAGGCTGGTCTCCTTCTGCTCGTACAAAGCCTCCAGATCGCCCTCGGCGTCGTCCTCCTCGTCCTCGTCCTCATCCTCGTCCTCCTCCGCGGGACGCGTGCGATCCTTGGAATCCATTAGAAAACTCAACAGTTCGAACTTGGTGGAGATGTTGTTCTCATCCTCGGGCGAGGTTGACATTTTCTTGAAGAAGTCTTCGGGACTCTTGGACAAATAGGTCTCAGTCAGATCCTCCGAGTTGGATTTCTTAAAAACTTCCTCGGACAAATAAGGACCGAGAAACTGGCCCGGCGTGACTTTCTTGTAGTATTCGACGTCCCCGAAGTAAATCCTGTCCTTGATGTAATCCTCCGTGGGTGGCGGACTCAGAGGTAACGGCGGCGGCTCGTCGGGTATCTCCTCGTAGATCGGTTCCTTGATCACCTCGTACGGATTCTCCTCGAGGAAGAGATTCGTCGAAATGAAGTCGCCATCCGAGTTCAAGCTGGAAGAACGCGAATAATTTGCTTCCAGAGTAGACTCAGAACTCTCGTATTCTTTACTTTTTAGCAAGCTCTGCTTCAGGATCTTCAGGATGGCCTGGCCGCTATCTTCGTCCAGGATTTCACCATTCTCGCGAGCCTTTCGTAGGGAGTCTTCGAGTAGTTTAGAGATCAGAGCCTCCTTGGACAAGCCAGACAATTTAGAGGAACTTTCGACGTCCTTGAACCGCGTCTTGGACTCCGGCCGCGCCGTTCTTTCATCCGACGTATAGAATCTCGAAGATTGATTAGAATTAGAAGATTTATTAGAATTAGGAGATTTAATCTCAACGTTCAGCCTCTTCTGTTTCTCGAAATTCGTCGCCGGCTGTTCCACATGTTGACACGACGAGGAAATATCGTCGCTGGATGACGTTGATGTTTCGCCATTCGTCTTCAAGTTCATCTCGCCATCTTCGACGACGTGGTTATTTTTCCCAATCTGTTTGGGACGCGGATCGTCATTCGCCGACTCGACCACGATGTTCGATTTGTAATTCTGGAGTATCACCAGAGTGCGATTCTCCACGGAGTTCTGGACCTTCGGCGGATTCTCCGAGTTTACGGAGATCACCGTGGGATTGCACACGCTATCCTCTCCACCGACGCTGATAGTCACTTTGTTACCCGGCGCCTGTTCCGCGTTTGTATTTTGATCGCCGTTGATAAGGATGGACGTTCTTCTGGCGCCTTTCAGACCGGAATCCGGACCGATCTGCAGCCGATGTACCAGCGGCGATGAGCGCGGGCTCACCGTGATCTTGCAGACGTTGCTCTCGGGCGAGTTGATTTCGATCTTCGAGGATCCGTAGGAGCTCGTCGAGTTCCACGACGCCGTTGATGCCGAGGAGATCGTTCGCCGATGATCTCTGATCGAGTTGGCGGGACTCTCATCCAGATTCGCGCCAGAGTCGCTGATCTTGAAGCGATGCCTCTGTCTACCAGGTGGCGGAGACCAACTCGTAGGTCTCATCGTACGGAAATGCTCGTTGCTCGCGTCGGAAATATCGCTGCGCGCGTCTGGCGGCGGTTCAGTCTCCTTCTCAACATTGTCTGTAGTCTTCTCGGGAATCTCCTCAACGTTCTTGTTGGCCTCGACCTCGCGATCGAACTCCTTAAACTCACCGCCGGTTTCTTCCGCGATCTCCCTCGTCCCTTTTCTTCTCGGTGAACTTTCCTCATCGGCGTCCCCGCGCGAGACTGCACATGTGGGCGTACCGATGGACGACGATGATGACGGCGACGACGACGACGAGGACGAGGACTCCTTGATCTTCTTACTGAGACTGAGGCGCATCGTATCCGAGAACAGGACGTCTCCCGCCGAGATCTCCGGTTTACTGAACGACCGGTCGCTTTGACTCCGCGTCAAGAAGGATTTTCTCGAGTTTTCTGCAGGCAGCGATCAAGAAGGGATCAACCGGTAATTAAAGGAAGTAACGACGATGTGAAGTTTTAATTCCACAATGCATAAATATATTTGTATACATATATATATATATTCTTTAATGATTATATTTAAACACACGGAAACTATGCAATGTCAAGAAAAAAATAATGTGTTACAGTTAATACGCAATATTTATAAAGCAATACGTATAAAGTAATTCTTAAATTATACCAAAACATGCAACATATAAAGCCCAAAAAGTTAAAACCAGGAATATTAAGTAGAATATATTTCCGTTCTTCTTTTCAGACGCTCGGTTTGAAAAAAAATATCAGTTTAAATTTCCTGTTACAAGACTCGAAAGTATCTTAATAACATAATTATTCCCAGTTACAAAAACAAATCAAGTATGCCTGCGAAAATCAGCGTTGCAGCTGATATTATTTCCAGTGAAACAAATCATTTTCTTAACTAAAAGATCTTTTTAGCATTTATGTATAAAATTTAATAAAACTGAACCAGAATCAAGCCTAAATAATAATTCTCAAACGTAGACTATGAAGAAACAATCTATATTATTTAATTTAACGTTAATTGAGAACTTGGCGATTTATCTTCTTCTTTTGTTTTTTACTTAATATTTGTGTTATGTACTAATAAAATAGAGGCATTTCTTCTCCCTTTGTGCAAAGCGAGAATTTCCGTTCGGGTCTGGAGAACGTCCGCAACGCTAAAATCCTCCGGAAGGAAAACCGCAGATGCGAAGCATAAAGCTGGAATCGGATACCCGTGAAAAATATGCTCGGTGATTTGATACCAAAATTTACTCGGACGCACTTCTGAGAAAGTTTATGCTACTTCTTAGCAGATTTATGGTGGTATCGCTTCATAATAATGCATTCGTAGAAGGAAAGTACATTCAACTTACTCTTTCTAATAATACAATCGCATTATTCATCCCGGTAAAAAACAAGAAATTCTAATGAAGTTAACGTGCTGAGTAGTTTTGATATAATTGTATTTCCATCACATGTATCTACTTCAGATTAAAACTTGGAAGATACCAACACTTTTTATTTGTAGAGTTATAATCTTCATAACTTCGAATAAACATATTTATAATTTTAATCCTATAATTTGCTCACATATTACTGACCATTCTCTTTTATTATTGCATTTGCATATATCGAGCTTTTGTTTTCTGTAATTCATAACTTCGAATTTGATGAAGATCGGTTTACGTATCATATTATTTTAATTTAAACAAAGATATACTCTTCAGCTTCTCAATATATTTCGTTCAAGCTCGATTCGTTTATTACGCGACGCCAATCTCAATGCAAAATTAATACAAAACCATTGAAGACTTCTTTTAATGATCGGTGAAAGTGCATCGATTTTTGGTGGGTCGCGAGTAAACGAGCTCGGAATTTCTCACCGCGAGAAAATTCCACGGTTTTTCCACAGCTGCTCTACTTTATGCGGCCGACAGGAATTTCTGAGACGCGTGCGATTATCCGGCCGCAAAAGCGATTGCGCAAATCGCCGATCCGCCTCGTTTATGGCTTTATGGCTTGGATCAACCTCACGCACGCAAAAGAAAAGATGAGCTACCGCCGCTGCGAGGTTTTGCAAAACTAAGCATTGTGCCGCAGTGGCTGATGAGCCTTCTTTGTGCGGATTTAATCATGTTGATCATCAGCATGGTATCAAATTTGACGCCAGTACAGATGCTTTCAAAAATAGTAAATGCACCTGTCTCATTATTGTCATATCTTAGAATATTATATGATAATATTTTAAATATAATTATGTAAGAGAACTAATATAATGCCTAAAATTTTTATTAAAAAGCTAAGATGTAAGAGATCTAATATTATATTAGATATTAAAATGCCTTCAAAAATAGTAAATGCACCTGTCTCATCTTTAGTTTATCGTATCTTAAAATTTCGTATAATAATATTTTAAATATAATTGTAAGATGTAAATGCCTAATGTAATGTCTAAAATTTTTATTAAAAAGCTAAAAGTCTAATATTAATAGATTACAATCACGATATCTAAAATTCCTTAGCTTAAAGTTCACTACTGAAAGACGCGAAAAAAGGTAATGTTCACGCGCATCTTTCCTCGAGTTTCAAGCAATTATCCGGCAAATAAGGCGATCGCAAAAAGAACGTGCGTTTACATCACGAATAGGTAAACAATGGGTCAAGAAAAAAGTCAGAAGTAGCGAACAGAGAGAGAGAGAGAGAGAGGTGCGCCACGCTTAAAAGAACATCGTTCTGAAACATTCTAGGCAACGAGCCGCTCTTCTACGAAAGAAGACACGAGATGAACGATGAACGATGAGGTTCCTCGTTCGCGCGAGGATTTTACGCCACCGCATGTAAAACGAAAAAGACTGCTCTGACGATATACGGACCGTGAATCGCCGCGGTGTGAAAAAGGGTTTATCGAGCGCCGCCACCGCCGCCTCGTCGTTGTCGGCGCAAACGAGTGAAAACGTGAGAGATCTCTAAAAAGCATATAATTACATGGTTCTGGACCGTGCGCGCGCGGATCAAGGGAACGAACCGATGATTTATGAGGCCCGTGGGTAAACAACGACGGCGCGAAAGAGTCAAGGTTCCCCACGAGCTGCGCGATCAGGTGCATCCATTACAGGCGCAGCACGTGGTTGGTGCAGTCCGTGCTTATGCATGATCGATAGTGTCTCTGAGCTTCATCGAGTACTTAACGGGGAAATCTTTTCCACGCATCCATTTTCTTATCCACTTACATTTAATTCTTTTTATTTTTTTGTTATTTATATTTCGTTATATTGCATCATGGCAACTTATATAAAATATATACGTTGATCCAACTATACGCGAACGTATGTTAAGATATGAGACTTCTGATTCCTTCCATTTTTATTTATATTTTTCCAATTGATAATTCTAATATGTCAAGAAGATCGTGTCCCGAGATTATATTCAAATTGTTAGTTAATAGTAACGAGGTGGTAGATAAAGATTTTAATTAGCATATATTCAAATCTGATCCAAATAGCGCAACACACACGTTTCAATTTAATTACGAGAAGATTGGCCGCAGTTGTTAATTTTCAAAGTGGAAAGAGCGTGGCGAAAGCAATCCCGTGTAAATCATCGTCATTGAGTATTATTACATTACTACTGAATTATCGTACGCGCAATACAGAACATGAAACTGAACGAAAATAATCCGCGATATGCATCGCGCGCTTGCATGAGGATCGTCCGCGCGGGGTGGAGAAACGACCGTAAAAAGATTCTTGCTTGGGAAAAGAAATCGGCGTTTAGATTTTATAATTCGAACGCGGCGAGTTCGCTCGTGCCTGAGCTTAGAAAGTAGACTGGAAGTAACTAATTAAAACGCGCCGTGAAGGAAGAACAGAGATGAATTGTGCAAAGCAATGAATGGAGATATTCTGTCTTTACAATCCACTATAAGAGCATTATATGCGCCGAATATCAATATCCATTCTTAAAAAGGAATATAAAGCTCGCATTTAATTGCTACCCGTGTGATTAAAAATTTAAAATTATTCTAAAATAAAAAAAATTTTTTTAAATTTAAACTTATTTAAAAATTTTAAAGATTAAACAATTTAATATTTGTTACTATTTTTAAAAAGGTTTATAATTTGCATCTCAAATAATTAACTGTAATTGTTGTGACATAAATTATTATTTTGAAAAGAGGTATACTTAAAGACTTTCTTCCTAAGATTAATGATTTGTTTTAGGATATGGAAGCGATAAATAACAAAGCGGATGCAACGAAGATACGAGAAGAGAAAACGTCGGTGCGTCGCGCCTACGAGGCGTCTCGGTCGCTCGCTCGCTCAGTTATCTAACGTGTTGTCGCACAGTGCATTTGCACCGGAAACACGATCACCGGAAGTCATCGTAGGCGATCTGTTTTATTCTCCGTTACACTGCCGCTAGCGTGAGGGTTCATGAACGCATTTCACGAGTGTTTCATCGAGGTCGGACTAAACGCAAAATGTGAAAAAAGACATTTGCAAAAATAGTTTCACATTTACAACATCTTTTGCAAATAAAGTTTCATTTTGTTTCATGACGAAATAAATTACATAATATTTAAGAAGAAAGTCGGATTACATAAATTATTTAATTAAAATTTTAACTGCAAAGGACGATTGTCAGAGAAACCAGACTGCGAAAACAGCTGTGATATGTTATATGTGTTTTCCGCGTACAGTAGCCGTGGACCATTGCTGGAATTATAAATTATTTTTACTATATTTTCCATAGAAAAACATAGTAAAAATTTTTATAATTCCAACAATGGTCCACGGCTACTGCCATACTTAGTAATTTTTAATATAAAGTTTTCTCCGTGTATTTACAAATAAAGTCGCTTTTTGCGCTCAATTTTTCGAAGATGCCCATAAATAGTTGGATGGTACTAGAGCTAAAGGAGACGTTTAGTTAATCGGGATCAACAACGCTAGCCAACATATTGGTGCAACGGGGCTTTAGTCTCATTTTAAGACTTGAATGACTCTCAACGTCTCTCCGAGAGAAACTGTCAGCTATCTCGAACTTTACTGCCGTGCTCGATTATTGAAGCATAACTGCTGATCTACATGTTAACTCGCCTCGATCAGTCGACGTATCGCGAGCAAATACATCAGGCTCCAAAAAATGCATCTGCATGATCATTATGTATCGTACAATTACTGCTGCACCGTAACATGTGCATTACTTCGCTGTACTACTACTATTATAACCGCTGTTAATAGCATTGAACGTGACTTATGACGGCGCGGGCGAAGATCGCGCGCGGAATGTCAATTAATCGCAATACTAATTAATATGACGTACGTAAAGAGTCGCGCGGAGGTCGTTAACGCAACGCTGGTTCTATTAATAGCACGGATTCACGTAACTCTCATTTTTTTTCCTGTCGAGACCGGCGCTCAAACGAGCCGCGTACAAATCGGCCGGAGCGGCACATTTCAGCACTCCGACGTTACTGCCAATCATCCAAGTTAATTCGCACGACTTTTTCCCGTCACGTCTTATCTCGCGTCCGCGTGCAAACTCAATTTGCACCACGAGCTCTACATTCTCGAATCAGCTCGTCACGTCGTAAACGTCAGACCTGGTTCCGAAGACCTTTTTGAGAAAGATTTAATTACGCGAAATAGCAACGTGGAAAATCAAAGGAGACTGGTGAATTAAGTCTTAGAAATGTACGTGATAGATAGCAAATTTTTTCTTTTTCCCAGAAAAACGGGAAATAAATATATTCTAATCGCTTTTCGCACTTAATGCTGGATTTAACTATCTGAATTTTTCTTTCTATTTGAACAAAAACAGTCGACGCTTCTTATTCACGGATTTGCTATTGCCAATTTACTATTCGCGATCGATTGTGATTACGTTTCTTTATTTGCGAATTTAAATCACAGAATTTACATAAAAATACTATTTTAATTTTTCTTGGAATATATTATCCATATACTATATCTACATATTTAACCATTCTATATTTGTAGATTCCGTATTAGCGGATACGTAATCCTCGTGAATAAGAAGCGTCGACTGCATCTCGCACTCAATATAATCTTGATACGATAATGAAACAACATGTATCTTGAAGCAACGAAAAAAGTTGTCGATGAAAATGTACGAGATAGATAACAAATTTTTGTAAAAAAATTTGCTAGGAAAACAGAGAATAAATTTATATTCTAATCGCTTTTCACACTTAATGCTGAATCTAATTGTCTGAACGTTTCTTTCTACTTGAACAAAATATCGCACTCGAGCAAAATATAATCTTGATGAAATAATAAAACTCGTGTATCTTGAAGTAACGAAAGAAATTGCCGATGGAAATTATTTCATACTTAGTCGGAAGCCTAGACTTTCACAAAATTATATTTTCAATCGTGGAGCGAACTTCCGCGGCTCCGGAATTCACATATCGCGGGTAGTCTCGCAAACCGGCGCTACGTGATGCACTTTGTTATCGGAAGCACGTGTTTGAACGCGCTCGATGCGATCAGCGAGCTCGTGCTTATACCGATCGTAACCGGGAAATACTGCGCGTCTCCCCCTTTCGCCTAAAAAAAAATAGACGACGGGATCGAGTCGGGATCGTCACCGATCGAATTAGTATGTAACTATTCCTCCTCCTCTCTCGACGAGGCGTTTACGATACGCCGGCGGGCCGTCACCGACATGCCGATAAATATGTACACGTCGTTCCGTATAAGGCGGACAACCGCTGCTCGCATTGTCCCCGATCATTTCGTATCTTTCCCACACGTCCACTTTCGCGGCCTCTCTCCCTCTCTCTTTCTCTCTCTCTTTCATCACGAATGCCCGGGAAACTCGAGCCCGCAACATGATAATGCCGCTGTGGAGTATCGTTTGCCTCGCGATAAATGATACATGACAATATTGTTTGTTAAAATAATTTTAAAAATGTCCTTGGATAAAAAAAAATTAAACACTATTATTATCAATTATTTTCAAATTAACAATTTAACATAATTTAATAATTATCATCATTATTATCAATTTAACGTCCTTATTCGAGAGAGCTAAGAGAGGCAGTTCTGCATCACCATTACGATGGGTGATAAAAAGTCGTCTTCTCGAGAGAGAAGTATTGGTTGCTACTCGTTGCGACAGACGGACTAAAAATAAATTAACATAAATTTTACGTCCGACTTACAATTAGTAAATGCTCGCGTGAAACGACTTTTAAAGAAGATATCCTTTTGTGCATTCTATACGCAAGAAGACGTAGCGAGTGTTTTTTTTAATATGTAACACTGCTACTAGAATGTATCTTGGGAGTAAGTAGCCAAACACACACACAGGATAATTTATCAGCTTGATGTCAGCTAGCCCTGACCTTATACACTTTCGAATGCTCCAGATACAACTCGCGAGGCTCCTTTAGGCGACTCTTTTAAAAACGAGCCAAACAGGCCCGAGGATAAGACTCAGGGCCGTCAGGATCTGCTAACCTTTCTCCTCTTGTCATCGGCAAAGCCGTCTTAAGGACGGTTACCCGCTGACTTCAGCCGCGCCTTCCAGCCGGTATCCAGCATTAATTCGCTTTCGTGTTAACTTGCCAAACTTTGCGCACGATAAACATCCACGGCCATTTACGCGGCTAAGAGAAACGATCATTATCTACGCGAGAGGAAGAAGAATTCATATTCATTATGTGTACATTCATATTTTCATCTGTATTTCCCCGAATAAAATCGCGGATCGCAGACAATTTTCCGAGCTTTAAAATCCCCGAGATAAAAAATATACACCGTTATAGCAGGAGCGTGCGCGAGTCGTTATCCTTGAACACGTAATTTTTTTCGAAAGTTCAGGGATAGCCTGATAAGTCGTGTCAACCGCAACGAGCCATTAATCACGCGTATTAGCATAATGGCCGGAGGAGAGGAGGATCGTGACCGACGATGATAACACGATAAGCGCTGATGAGCCGGTGCAAGATTATCGATCCGCGATGGACGAAGATCCGTATCCGCAATATATAACGGCCGCGCTGCACCGCTTTTAGGCCGCTAATTTCCGCATGCGAGATTAACCCCTAGACGACCATAAATGTACCGTCCTCGGGGCGAACTGGCCCCGCCAGCGATCATAAACCGGCCGGTTATAGTTATCACCGCAGAGAGATTGATCATTAATTTACTTCTATATTATTAATAGCTACTAATACAGCTCTAAGATAACAGTTATATTATGGAAATCCAACGCTAATATTTCGAGAAAGGGATTATACGTCCGGGAACATCACCGTGAAACGTTTATTAACAATAATGTCGTCTCGCGTATATTATCAGGAGATTATAGCTATGCGTGAAAAGAAATAAAAGACGACATAATATCAACCGTGACGAACGGAGCAATCTACTTTAATCAAAGAAATGATACGTGTTTGAATTACGTGATCTTATGCATAAAACAAATATTCTATAAAAATTATGAATATATAGACAAATAATTTACTAAAATGATGACATACTCCATCCCTAACATGTACCAATTTACATAAATAATGACATACTTTGTCGCGTGTCAAATAATAAAACATGAAAGAAATTTTCCAATACGCTAAAAGATACAAGAGGAAAAGTACAAGAAGTCAGATTATGTTATCTCTCTCTCAAAACGCATGTAAGATTATTTTTGTTAAGTATTTGTTACAATTATGTTATATAAATTCTATTTACGATTTCATAATAAAACTTTTAAAAACCAAACAAAATTTTATTCCTAGAATGAGAAGCACATTTATCTATTTTTTCAAAATTGTATTAATGAAAATTTGTTAGCTTGAGTTGACCAAGATGTAATTTTAACACTAACGTCCATTTCCACCAATGTAGATTAACTTTAATCTCGGTTTAACTTACTCTTTATCTTTTTTAATTCTTAGAACAAAAAAAAGATGAAGGGTAAATTAAACCGAGATTAAAGTTAATCTACATTGATAGAAATGGACATAAACCTACCACCACCGGTCAAATAATCGTTTTTAAACTTTTTATTAACACTAAAGCTATCACCGCCGGTCAAATGATCGTTCTTAATCTTTTGATTAAAAATTCTGCATTCAATGTTATCGCTTTCCTCAATTGACTTCACGATTTTTTCTTAATATATATATAACGGGTTCGGTAGAAATAGGTATATATAAATTGTCGGTAGCTTTAGTGTTAATAAGTTGATTATGCATGCGATTGATTTAAGGATTTCATAATAACTCAAAAGAGTCTTACCTTCGGACTTTAGGATCAGATCCTTCTCATCCACGGCGATGCACGGCAGACGGTCCTTCAACTCCTCGATCTCGATCTCCAGCTCGGTCTCGTCCTCGAGCCTGACGGTTCTCTCGTCCGACAATCTCCTCTCCTCCGGTAATATCCTCTCCTGCTCTCTGGGAACGATCCTCGAGGAGGATAGCGAGTTGCCGAGTGAGGATCGCGGCTCGCTGCCAATCTTGTCTTGTTTCTTGAACGCTGCGGAACGATCGAACTTCCTGGACGGAACGAACTTGTCTATTTTGATCCTGTCGGGACCGGGTGGCGCGGTTTTCTTTACTTCCGGCACGATTCTTGGCTCCTTGTACCTGACTCTGTCCACCTTCGGGTCCCTGATATTTGGGATCGTGATGAAGTTGTGTTTTTCCTGTTGCTCCTGTGGCACGATTGGCGCCTCCGCTTCTTCTTCTTTCGGCTCGGGGCTGTTGTCCCGCTGCTCCTTGCCGCAATTGGCGATTCTGCCGATCCTGCTCCACGAGAGTCGTGTCGCCTCGGACGGCTTTTCGGGCGCGAATATAACGTTGTCGACGTTGAAGAGCACGTTCTTTCTCTTGCTCTCGATCACTCGGCCACGCTTCAGGATGCTCTTCAGCGTCTGCCGGGCCTCCTTCAATCGCCTCGGCGGTCTCTTTGGCGATACCTTCGGTATCGGGATCCTGGTGACTGGCGGTGGCACATCGTCGTCGTCGTCCGATATTTCTCTGGGCCTCTCGTTGAACACTCTGATCCGCTGACCTCCGATCGCCGCTACGGCATTCCTATTCGGTATCCTCTCGATTGACTTCACCTTCGACGGATCGAACAAGCTGGACGATCGTCTTCTGAGATCGTCCTGTTCCAGCGCGTTATCCGACAGACCGTCGCTCAGATCGTCCTCGTCCTTCTGCTTCTTCAGTAACAGATACGGATTCACGTCACACTCGAGGATACTTTTCCGCGAATCCGCAGCAATCGGCGGACTTGTTGTTCCGTTCTTCCAGTCGTCCTGGCCGGTCCTCCTCTGATTCGCCTCCCTCGTTGGCTTCTTTGCGACGCGGGTCAGCCTCGCGGACGTTGTCGCGGCAGAATGAGTTCGCGAGTGATTCTCCGGAGTCTCGTCCAGCATCCAATCGTCCGAGGACGCGCCACCGCCGTTGGTGAAACCGGGTCGCGATTTGCGATCGTCGTAGTTCACAACCGCGCTCGGCTCCGTGTCAAACCACTCCGATCTGGACGACGACAGCGACGTACCCTCGGTCGAGCCCTTCCGTTCCTTCGCGGCGGCCCGCGAGACCATGCTCTGGCTCCTGGAATCTCGCTGCGAAGACGGCCGATGCGGCGAGATGCTGCGCGCCCGCGATCTCGGCTCCACCAGCCGGTTCCGTCGCATCTGGTCGTACGGATCGTCGATAGCGGTCCTCAGCACGCCTAACAAATAGGTTTAACCGTTGTACTCGCGAGAGAGAATCGTCCCGCAACCGTTTCGACTCGACTTGTTACGCCGACCTAGATCTCCACATCGAACGCGAATAATGAAATTTCTGACGACGCTGATTTCGGTTTCTAATATGGATATCAGAGAAATTATGCTCTCAAGACGACGCGCGACTGTTTTGGAATTTGAGCATCTTTAATCCTTTAAGATAGACGATTTAGCACGCACGCTACGTACCTATATATGAACTTGCTAATGGACTGAATATTTTCATATTTGTATGTTAAGATGTATATTTAATTTGTCATAATACAAAAATAACTTTTAGAAAATAAATTTTAGAAATATATATCGAAACAAAAAAATATAATATACACTAAATTTTTTAACTATGTATTTTATTGTTGTTTTTTGCCATCGAATACCAATGAAAAATGTAATCGAATAATAAATCCACGTTTATATATTTCACATAATAGCAGAAACGATTACCATAGCGAAAAACCAGTCCAATGTAAAGTATCAATTGCCTAGTCGAGTGTAAAGTGTCGAAAGGTCGCTGCTCTACATTTCTAACGATTCGCCAAGTATCGTTTATAATACACGTCTCAGAGCGTCTCTCGGCAAAAAGATATAATCTAGTCTAAAACGATTTAAATGCAAACTAAAGTAGGTGGGTATACGAGAGCGCGCGTCGTCGCTCTGAATAAAATTCAGTTATCTCGCCTACGGCCGAGAACTTTCTGCGCTTCGCCGCATGCACGCTATCTCGGACGCGAGCAAGGAGAAAATCTCTAATACGAAGAGCGCGTGCAATTAGAGCATGAACATCATCGGCGGCACGACAGGCAGGAGCTTTCTTACGTTCCGCCCTCGCTTATCTCTCGAGCTCGGAACCAACACCCTCCTACCTCACGACAAGCGGCAGGAGGCTCCACTTTGTAGATATCTCCTTCTTTAACGCGTCATCATACGACATGATAAAGCCATCTCACGTATAGTAAGAGAATTGAAGATAAAAGTTCTCATAAAAGTATCGAAGGTAAAAAGAATTAATCTCCGCGAAATAGCCAGGGATGTAAATTAATCAGAGAAGAGAGAACTACACTGAGAGAAACAATATCTTGATACCAAAAAATTTTACGTACTCGGTAAGTCCTAATGGCTCATTTACTTGTATTCGTCTTAAAATTTCTTGATTGAAATATTTATAATATTTATAATTTTTAATTAAATATTTATTTTCTTTTTGTTCTAGAAAATATTTACTGTTAGATCATTTTTATATTGGAGATAATTAGATTTTTTAATATTAGAAAACAATTTAGTTAATACAAATTAAAATCGAGAAGGGCCTAAAAATTTAGTTAAGTTTAATCATATTAGGTTACTTATAGAAGATTCATTTAAATGTAAAAAATGTAAAAGTACAAAATAATGTACTTAAGGTAACATGTGTAGTTATTTAAAACTAAATATTTGTACTTAAATAGAACATACAAATACTTGTATCAAAAGATATGGTTTTAAGAAAATGTATTTTTTTCATTTGAAAAAATTGTTCTCTCAGTGTACCTATATATCGCGAACGGTGTCCGCTGGTATCCGAGTAACCGAGGACGCGGAATAATCGCAGGTAGAATGAGCGAGGATGCAATTTACTTACCGGCGAGGCTTGGCCGGGACCTCGAGGAGGGCGGCAGCCGGCAAGTCCCACCGAGGGGCAGACCGGCTACCCGGTGGCCGCCGCACTTGCGGCAGCTGCCAAACTTCCTTACGGTGCCGGTGAGGAACTCCGGGCAGGAACATACCACGAGCAACGGCGCCGCGCCCGGCGGCGGCGGCGGTGTCAGGAAAGGTCGTGGCGGGTCATGCCCGGCGAGCCGCGACGATCTGACCGTGCCGTACAGCCACGGGTCGCCGCTGTAGATCATCTGGCGGGAGAGCACGCTGCCGCCGCTTATGGTGCCCCAGCCACCCTTGCCGGGGTCATCCCCGGGGTTCTGATGCTGCCGCGACAGACCCAGCCGCACGCTCCACGACTTCTTGCCCTTGCTCAGGGTATCGTAGCTCTGCGATCAGTCAAGAGGGAGAGGCAATTGAGCGGAGATGATAAATGAAGGGTCGGGTCGATGAGGGAACATCAATCATATTTATATTATTTATCATATTAGGAATATCATATACTCTCTCTCTCTCTCTCTCTCTCTCTCTCTCTTTCTTTCTTTCTGTCGTAATAACCGAGGAGCGTAGGTTTTAACATAATTACGATACAGTTATCTAATATCGCGCGCGAGCTGATTACTTCCCTTTTGATTTTCCCTTTTTCCTCTTCAGTTATTACTTCCGCTTCTATAATAAATAAAAAGCTAGAGAGAGGTATGATGCTTATGATACTCGCAATTTTAAGCAGGGTTGGTCGGAAAAATCCAGTGGGTGGAAAAAACCATGGTAAATTCCGGGTTTTACTCTCCCGGACTTTATCCAGTGGAATAAACTGACAAAAAGTATAAAAATGACTAATATGTAATACTAAAATATATTTATAGAACTTTATGCAAAAAGATATTTTTGCTTTAACTAGTAAATCATACTAATCACTATGGTTCAAAGAAAAACAAAACCAATATAATAATAAAGTTTTTTAAAATTCAAATTATATATATATACAATATGTGAAATATATTTTTAAAAGAAAAACTTTGAAATAAACTATAAATGTTACTAAATTGTATATTAATTTGTAGTTTAATAAGAAAAACATAATAGTAGCAGAATTAAAATTTTTCGAATATAGATCTGATTCACGTTTATCAACATCTTGTAATAAAAAACTAATTTATTTCCTACATCGATTCCTCATCTATTACAGATTTTATTTTGGATAAAAATTGTGGAAAACGCTCTCTCAATTGACGCTGAACTTGCCGGACAGTTATGTAAATGCACGACAAAATTAGGGGGTTACAGGCCTCAAGCTGCCTGTGAATTAGAACATCGATAAAAAGATTTTCTATTTATTTTATCGTTCTTAACAGAAAAGATCACTTTTTTCGGAAAATATCGGTTTTTACCACTGGCATGGACTTAATCCAAAAATGTGGAATTTTGCCAACCCTGATTTTAAGTCTTCACCAAAATAAAATAACTGGCGAATTTATGAATGTTACGTTTGCATATGATGGTTTTGTCATAACGTGAGAATGTCTGCTACATCAGGATATGACAGCATAACTTTCCGGCGTGATAAGTATATTTTTCATAATCGTCAATATCCCGTAACTTTTTATAAAGAACTTCATCTTTACTAACGTAATACCATGTCGCTCCAGACACCTAAATTACTTTAACCATATACACTCGTTGTCACGAAAGATCTAACATACTTTTTTTCGACGTGATTACGCTTGTTTCCTTGGCTGCCGGACGAAATTGGAAGTCCCGCAACAAGTCCCATCGTAAGGAACGTCCGAATGTATTTGCTACGTACGTTGTGTAATTTGCGGCAGTCCTACAATAAGTGACTATCGGTAATTACGGATGCATCACTCTACTGACTCTCCGGTTCGGTCCGTCGATACCGCGCGTCTGTAATAACTTCCTGGATACGAGGAACACGCGACATTCTCTCCCCTGAATAGCCAGAGTTATATTCATCCGGGCACAAAACAGAGAAGTCATTGTTGCCTCTGTCATTGTCCCGGTCATCATTTTTCCCATCTTCGGGCTGTTTACCGAAGGTATGCCACGGCATGCATACGATATTTACGCCCGAGGAAACGAAATTCCGATGCATATCACTGGAAACTCGACAAGACATGTGTGCGCGTTCAGTTCCAGAAATATATCTTTACGTCAAAATAATTTATCTCTTATAAAGAGGGGAGAATCTCTGTTATTTTGGGGCGACGTTGAGACGCATTTTCAGATTAAATAGCATTCTGTGTCTAGATTCGTTACACAGAAAAAAAGAACATTCTTATTTCAAAAATATTTTTATTTTTGACATGTAAATCTTAAAATGATATTTTATAGCGTTAAACGAAGAAATATTACTTGCATTAAAACATTTTATATAATTCAATAAAGAAAATTATAGT
>NJRP01000125.1:109551-148885 GCA_003063835.1 Aphaenogaster floridana | reverse complement strand
AGAAAATAATATTTTCTTGCTTATATATGAAACAATGGTAGTGTTAATTTGAATGTATTCGTCTTGATTAAAGACTTTTTTTTCTGTGTGTAGCGGTATTAGTGGTCATGTATCCAATTGGGAAAAAAATATTTTAAATATTTAGAAAATATTGCTAATATTTAGAATAATAAATTTATTAAAAATTACGTTGCCGCTAAGTTTCTGAGACACATTTTTAATGTATCGAAAATATTCCAGACTTAAAGATAATCAACATCAATTAGAAGACAACCTACTCGACGCGCGATGTTTCATAGTTAACAGTCATTAACGATAAATTTCGCTTCCCATGCTCAATGTGCACACCTTATCGTGGCTTATCGTGCCAGCGAAAGCGAATTCTCGCATTTCGCATTAATCTCGTTGTTGCGACGCGTAGGAAACGTAGGAAAAGCAAAATGCAGATTGCGCAGCCTTTCGACCCGACGTGTCACTCTCGTCCGTGATTTTATCCGCAACGGGAATCGCTTCGCGTTCGACGAGAATCGATCGACGGATCTGTCGTTTCGATTTCCCTTTAACGGCACGTACCATCCAAGATACGCCCGATCCCCGCTCCCCGTCGGCCTCTTCACGTCCAGAAGCCTCGCGGATCGCGAGTCCCTTCCGCAAATCGCTGCTCGTCAGCCGCATTGCGTTCTCCGAAGAAGGAAGAACGGAGAGGACGTTCGCGATGCGAGCCTTGATGGGTAAGCACAAAGAACCACGACGTGGAGGAAGCCACGACAAGATAAAAAACGAAGGAAGCGAAAGGAAGAGAGCCGAAGAGAGACAGAAGGCAAGCGCGTTTCAGGGAAAGTGAACGACGAGAATCGCTCGCGATCGGCAATTTAAATTCGTTTCCCCCTTAGAGAAATCGGAGAGATAACGTCGCGCACACGTCCCGCGTTCGCGATGTTGAATCTCGCGAGAGAGAGAGAGAGAGAGAGAGAGAGAGAGGAAGAGATCAAACGACGCGAGGAAAGAGGCTGATATGATATTTGTACAAGTATATGTTCAGGTTTGTTCGTTTATCGCGAACGAACAGGTGATTTATTAATATCTATTTCCAGGGAAATGGGATTCTCAATACGAGTTTCACAGCAAAGAAAAAGGAAAATATTGAGAAAAGATATCAATTATAATTCATTTACGAATTATGTTACGAATCGCAGTATTTTTATTATATTTTTCATATATTTGAATATTTTCGAACGATACTCTATTTTCTATTTTAAGTATTACTACATAGAGAAAATTTTATATTAAAAATTACTATGTATGTCAGTAGCCGTGGACCATTGCTGGAATTATAAAAATTTTTACTATGATTTTTTAAAAGGGTTTAATAATTAATTATATAATAACATAATAAAAATTTTTATTATTCCAGCATAGTCCACGGCTACTGCCATACATGGTAATTTTTAATATAAAATTTTCTCCGTGTACACTGAAAAAAATCCATGTATTTTTACATGGAAATTACTTGTTCAAAACCGGAAAATTACCTAATTATCACTGTAATCTTTTTTCCAGATTTTTTAAAGTGAAAATACATATTAATGGTAAAATATAGATGAAATTACTATTTTTATGCAAAAATCACTTGTAATCATTTACAATTTTCCATGTGGGTAGCAATATTGCATGATTATGCTGGGTCGGAAAAAAACCCAGCATAATCATGTAATTCACACAAATATATTTTTCAGTGTAGTTTTTTACAATAAGCAATATATTTTTATCTGTGAGAGAATAAGAATAAATTTTTCTTTCTATCGCAATAATGTAAAAATTTCCACCGAGAAGAACGACGATGAAGGCAAAACTAGAAATAGCACGTCCCGAAAAAGTCAACAATCAGCTGAAATCGCTGAAATCTGGATGAAGTTTTAAAATCACTTCCCCTTGGGGAATGTTTGGTACGGAGCGAAGTCCGTCTCGTTGCTTCTCGAAAAACCGGCAGAAGCGAAATGCGGAGAAAGACAAAGAAAGAGAGAAGCGTCTCGAGGAAGGCGAACATGGTTGAGGAAATGCAAGAAGTCCGGCTCGTGTCTAAGCGCGTCTAAGCGCGAACGAAAAAGTCAGCGACAGACCGGCTTGGAGAACCGAGGAAGAGGGATGGAACGGAGAAACTGGAGAACTGTTCTCACAGCGACTTGCGTCCGGTCGTCGAGGAGAACTGCCGTGCCGTATTTCTGCGGTGCGGAGTCCTTCGAGGAAGCCCGCGCGTGAAGAAGAATAGCGGCGCACGTAGTCGTGATCGGGCGCGATAACGAGTTTGGCGAAAATTGGCGCTATCGACGATTGCCCGGTTGGAAAGAAATCCGGCTGGAAAGAAAGCTCCTCTCTCCGCGGGATAACACTGCAGTGCCGGTCCTGAGTACTTGGCGGCCCGTGTGCAAACCCACTTTTCGTCGCCCCGTTATTCCGTTAAAATTAAATTTTGGGAAAATACAAAAATACTCGTACTTCATATAGGATAGGATAAACAAATAATTTCACGTGTAAAACATGTGTTGTGTAATTTATTTTAATAATTATTTACATAGAAAATAACAAAAACAAAAAAAATCTTTGTATCTTTAAAAATATTCTAAAATTAAATAACAAAATAAATGTACCTACGTTTTCAAAACAACCCTTCTGGCTTCTAGAGACGCGAATTCCTTGATATATCCTTGATTATTCTTTTAATTATTTTTACACACTATTACCGTTTTTCAAATTGGAATTTTGTTTTTCAATTTTTGTAAAACATTAAGACCGCGAGGCCGCCCCCCCCCCCCTATGCGGGGCACACGTTCGCCCTCCGCCAGGACCGACCCTGGATAACACCTCGTGGGATTGCGATCCGCGCGAGGGGAAAAAGCACGATGCAATTTCGCCGAGCGACGGCCGTGCCGTTACACGCTGTTCGGAATGGGATTCTGCGGATTCGCGTTCTCCAAAATCGCACAGCGATCAACGGTTAACGCGCGCGCGCGCGCGGTTAACAAAGGAGAAGATCGCTCGCGACGATTAAATCGAAGTAGGTTTCGCGTGGACGAGGAACGGGACGAGCGACGTTGCGTCGGAGGATATTGTTATCTTTATGAGCCTCGCGAAATTTTCCTAATCTAATCCATTCAATTAATCTATTATCCGATCGGTCCGCGCTTTATAATTACATCCCCCCTATTACTGATCCGCGCGAATATATTTTTCCGCGGATAAGTTCGCCAATGCAACGCGGAACGTACGTATACGCGAGAACTACATCTCAACCGAGAGAGCGTCGATTTGCTCGCAACACACGTGCTTGGAGGCCAAATCTAATCTGCGATCTGCCGAGAAGGTCTGCGCGATATGCACTCGACCTCTATTTTTTCTTTATGCAATTGCGAAAAGCAGCCGGAAAGACAGGCAACTCATCCTGCAATTCTGCTTGCCGGCGGGAAATTATTGCGCGTTTTTCGAAATACATCTCTCGAAGAAGATCGTTTACTGCGTATAAATTTTTTTATAACTAAACATTATCTCCTGAAAATATGTTAAAGAGATTTGAGAAGAAAAATGCTAAAAGTAACATTTGCCACGAGGAATGTCGCGATACATTTTCTATCTCACACCTGCGCATAATTTGCATTTAGTACCGCATGGGATCGCACCTGCTGACATAACGGTTTTTGCGTTCAAGCGTCTTCATATATGTTTCTCAACGGTATCAATATTGTGCTCGTATCATTAATAGATTATTAATATATTATAACGATTGAATGACTGCAAAGAGAGAGAGAGAATTTCTTATTAATTATTCAAAAGTATGGCCAAAAGTATAATGATAAAAGCGCTTTTGTCTCATTAGAATAGTAAAAGTAACTTTTTTGAAAATACAGTCAAACCTCGCTAACTCGAATCTCAAGGGAACAGAAAATAATTCGAGTTAGGAGTTATGGAGTTTTTCGAGTTATCGAGGTTTCGAGTTAGAGAGGTGTGAAAAAAAAATTCGACTTATAGAGGTTTTGACGGAATTTAATTTTTGACACTAGCACATGAAAATGCACATTGAAATTGTACATAAATAACTTATTATTTAGTAAAAACAATCTGTGATTTTTATTTTGCTTCATGGATTTAACTACTTGGGAATCTATAGCGTTTTCAATTTTTTTACTTTTTAAATTTTTTTACTTTGAGTTATAGAGGTTTTATTGATCAATCTTCGAGATATAGAGGTCAATTTATAATATTAATCTCTATACCTCGAAACAATTCGAGTTACAGAGGTATACTAACACTGGAAAAATACTTCGAGTTAATCTCCTATTTTTCTTCGACTTATAAAGGTTTTCTTCGAGTTACAAAGATTCTTTTCGACTTATAGAGGTTTTTTCAAGGGAATAAAAAAAATTCGAATTATAGAGGTTTTCGAGTTAACGAGGTTCGAGTTAGCGAGGTTCGACTTTGATAAGTGAAAATAACAACAATGAAAGTGGATGTTTATCGGTTTATTAATATATTGGTCACAAAGGCTGAGTTAAGCTACATGAATAATAAAAAGCATACCAAAACTGAGCACGATTGTAAGTTCAAGAATGCATAAAATGGTGGCAATTAAAGAAGCGATCGAAATCATAAAGTGCGAAACAGCAATCCATGTAATAAAATTTTGAAATAAGAAAATTCTTTTTATAAGTATACTATTAATACTACTAACCATGAAATAACTTTTTACACATAGATAATAATAACACATAGATAATAATTTTGTTAATTTATATAAAAATTCTTTTATGACTTTATTTCATTTTTTATACTCTAATTTCCTTTTCTTTATTTTGGTTTACCTAAATGTATGCAAATAATTGTAGTTAGGTATATCAACAAGTTTTTATCAAACATCCTGTAACAAGGTTTTTTAAATAATTTACTTAACTCATGAGCACAAAGTGAAGTAAAAAAGTGACTTGTTCTGCATTTTTCGGCTTCAATTATTTTTCGCGCTCGCAGCAACAAAGCAATGCACCGTGCAACCGTACGAAGCGCATAAGGTCGGAAAATGGGGCAGCCGGCTGCCTTGAGGGCGAACAGCGAGGTGCACTTTACTTTCTCGTCCATGCGGTACTTTCGTAAAAATCTTGTCCCACAAGCTCACGTAAGAGCCGGCCGTCCGTCGGTCGGCCAGTCGAAAAACAGAAAGTAAACTAGCATATACAGAGCGGCTCGTATGCAGGCGAGTACACATAGACGCGGGTCACTGTGTCTGCATACAACTTGCAGGTGCAAAGCGAAAACGGGCGTGGCTGATGAAACCGATCTTAGATCGACTCGAACAAGAAATTTGTCTTGTGACAGTAAGAAACGTGAACAAAAACGATGTTATGCGTTTCAACAAAAAATATAATTTTTAATATAATTACTTTTTTGTACTTTATATATTTATGTGCATTTTTTGTCCTTTAAGAAATCTTTAGGCCCAGTTCCACCATCTCCAGTTAACTTAACCGGCCGGTTATTCCATTGGAATTGACCAATCGCATTTGTCGTTAAGCAAAATTAACAAATGCGATTGGTCAATTCCAATGGAATAACCGGCCGGTTAAGTTAACTGGAGATTGTGGAACTGGGCCTTAGATCTTTAAAATATTGCTTGAATAAAACATTATTTTACAAATTAAATTTTTCAACTTTTCCAGGACGTTACAAAAGTTTTTTTATATGATTTACAATTTACATAATACATACAAGCTTCTTCCTGAGAATATTTTCAAAACATATAGAAATCTTCCGCGTTAAGGTGCATAAAGATTTGCTAATTACGTAAAATAAATATTTAATCGGATATATCGTGATTATCATAATAATCACATAATCTTATTGGACATATTTCTTTCATGGTTATATATCTTCATGGTTATACTACGATCCGGTTCTTCCGACTACGATTTATCCTTCTTTATGCAATATCTCTTTAGTACACAAATATAACCTTATAAACCTTTTCATATAATGAAAGCTTCAAGACTACTTCCTTTAGAGACTACCGGTTCGAGTGTACGCGATCTTCAGAGGCACCTCTCGCGACCGGCTCTTCTTCGATGTTAGCCCAAGATCGTCTCTCGAGAGAACACGAGATAAAATATTTTCACTGAAACATACACTAGCATGCATACAAAACTCAGAGGAGGAACTTGCCATTTATTACATAATATTTCGTAGAGCGCGTAGAGCTTGAGATAACGATTAATTGTAAAGCTGCGTATCCACCAAAGGAACATTGAGGAATTTTTATTTTAAACAAACATACACATACATACTAGAACTACACGGAAAGAACGGTTTTACTGAAATATTAAAAAATTTGGCCAAATACAGATCTGAAAAATAATTTTGTTGGATCATCAAAATAATTATGTAGGACACTCCAACATAATGATAATGCTGCAAAAAGTTTTGATATTCTAGCAACTATTTTAGGCGTCCTACATAATTATTTTGATGATCTAACAAAATTATTTTTCAGATCTGTATCTGGCCAAATTTTTTAATATTTCAGCAAAACCGTTCTTTCCGTGTAAACGCGCAACAGAAACACAAATGTTGCTCTATGTTTCGTTGGTGGATACGCAGCTTAAGAATAAAAAAACAAGGAACTTTCAATGTTCAAAATTGCAAAATTGACTATCTCTCAATTCTTTCCATTTATTTTCCCCAAAGGAAAAACATTATGGGTCAATCACCTATGTATTTTATACTAAGAAAGAGAAATACTGAACGCAAAGATATCAAACGGATCGAATTGTTGCCAAGCTTTAACGCTCCGTGTCTAATCGATCATGGAGCGTTAAAGAGTCTTGGGAAAGCAATCCAATCTATGTACTTCTCCTCTTTAGAATAAAAAGACACAGGTATCCGAGATTCCTTCCGATTTTTCTTTTCGCTAAATTCACGATGTTTACCAGCGTTATTCTGGCCGGCGCATTTCATTTAAGTTGGCTGAATGAAGAAGAGCATGAAATAGGCATCAAGTACCCTTGAAAGAACACGAGATCTCGCTTTCGATAAGATACGTTAATTCATACGGCAACGCGTTCCGAAGGCGATCCAAGAGAAGGATGAGAAACGCGGCGCATGAAAAAACGCGTTGCGGAAAAACGGCGACGGGGGTCTTGCAAAAGGAGGAGGCAAATGGTGAAGGAGGAGACGCTGGCGACGGCAGCGAGGAAAATGAATAAAAAGGGACAGGTGAAAGAGCACTCGCGTGCATTTTAGCTACTCATCTCCCGAGGTCATCTCGATACAGACGGTGGTCACGGGGGGAAAGTAAACTCCCCCTTGCTAATTAATAGCTGTGGTACTACTGGTCACACGCGGTCGATTCTTAGCATCGTTTCTCCCATAACTCACTCGCAAGCCTAGGTAATAACATTAATAATCAAATCTTAGTATTTACAAACTATTTTGTCAGTCATTCAATTTACATTAAGATTCCACGATATATTATTGCCTGGTATTAACTATCGGTTTGGCGTTAACAATAAAAGACACTACAGTGCTTCTCTAAATGCTTCTAATATGTACACGCTGTGTAAATTTTTTCCATAAAAGTTTTATGCATATTCTATTCAAATTCTTGGTAAAGAAAAATATTTTAAGCTAAGTTTTCTCTATAAAGCTGTCTATCTTAGATAATGTAGTATCTCTCATTAATGAACCATATCTTATGCTTTAGCGTCACGTATCACGAGGAGTCGCCTTAAAAGGCGGTCTGGCGGTTCAGTGTCGACAATTACCTTTCCGGATGGAAACGCGTCTGTCACGCTCAAGTAAGCGTACCTTTCCGGCTCGGATATCGATACACCATGGCAGGCAGGTCGATGACTCTCGCGCAGTGTTTGAGGAATTATCTATTCCTCCTCCACACAAACGACATTATCTTTCTCGAGGTATGACGGGCAGATATGCTCCTGCTGCTACTTTAACATCGGTTCCCTCACGCCAATTGTGCAAAACGCAATAGTCGTAATACCAGTCATAACTGCGGTAACAATTTTATTCCGCCCGTTACCGCGAGACTCACCAGCCGCCGCGTGGAGAGAGGAAAAAAGGTGGCTGCGAGAGTCCCGGCTTTATGTTCTGGCAGGCCACATGTTCCACCTCGGAAATATCGTTGCTTCGTTGATTTAACCCTTCATTGAACTCGTGTGGGAAAAACTGGTTACTCTTTGAAATTGTGCGAGACTACTCTTAAAACGATCGCCCCATCTCTTTCATCTTCTTAAATAGTTTGAAATTTCTCTCTTTTAAAAAATATCAAAAAATTATATCTATTATATAAAATAATTAATAATTATGATGTAATAAGTTTCAAAGTCAGACAATGAAATCTTGTTCTTTAATTAATTCTAATTAATTTCTGACTTGAATTTTCATCTATTTTCATTTATTAATGTTAATAATGTTAGAAATCGAACTATTACAAAAAATGAAATTAATGTTAAATAACTAAAGAATTTATGCATGAAAAAAATATGGCGATATTGTCACATCGAAATGGTTCAAACATATGTTTGTCGCTGCGTACAATTCTGTGACGCTAAGTGCATGAGTTGTTTTTCACGCGTCGCAGAGCAAACCATAGCTTTGAGGATGGTTGACCAGTGGAAAAAATGACGATCACAAGAGCACGTGGACTATTACTGGATAAATACGCTTTTATTTCGAGAAGATCGTGCACAATAATGCCTCATGTTCGCAACTATCGACCGCTTTTATTCCTTTCATTTCGAGAAAAATACACGTCACGTGTCATTTGTCATTAATTATGCAAATTATCACTTCTCAATACGAATGACTAACGGTTGTGCATCCCATTTAGACGATATTTTGCGACTGAATTAAACGCTGCAGCGACGTAGTTATGCAACCAGATAGAACTGTTTCGTAGAGGATCTCTACTGTATACATGCCGTAACAGAAATTTTCAATAGTATTGAAATTATCGATTAGTTTTCTGACGTATAGATCGATTGCGCGAAGGACATTGTCAACCTTTTTACAAAATTGTTTATGTGTGATACTGTTAATCACGTATCACGAATACCCTCTTCAAGTATTAGAACAATATTTAACTGTCTTATTTATTATATTTAAGATATTAATTATCTGACATCAAATAAATTAATTTTTTTGTTTTGTAATCAATATATGGCCAGTTGGAATCGACCAATAAATAAATAATTCTGTAAATTAATTTACTCTAAAATTGCATGCACCATTTGTAAAAAAAAATTCCATATTGGATAATTCGGCTGATCAAAATAATTCTAGATAATTAGCATGGATACCTAATACTGAATCAGTTATGGACTTTCTACAATTTATAATTCTGCAATTCATATAAATATATATCTGTATGTGTGTGTGCATATATATTTGCTTATTTGTTATATTATAGGTATTGCAGAGATAGTTGCGTACGCGAGTACTATCGCACGCGATCTTGTAGCTAAGCCGACCGCGTGTGCATGCGCATCCCGGGGTCACGGTAGATGCACCGCGGATGCATCATCCTTATGACTCCACCGGTGCGTCTCTGCGTTGCACAACCGTGCACCGGCGTCTACGTTAAAATTCAACGCGTTATTATGACGCCGCTACGGCAGATACGTGTCTCGAGTGTTTCCATGTACACGTAGATCATTTTCGTAACATCTCGTAATGCAATACGGCTATATTGATATCGAATAGGATCGTAAAAATTATAATGTTCATAAAGAGATTTCCGTTTCATGATAAACATATTATATCCGATAAGCAACAAAAAATAATTTAGTATTAAAAATGTTTAATATATTCCGCTAGAATTATTTGCCTACTGCAATGATTTCATTTATGATTTATCAGTTAAGTATTATGTAAAAAATTAAAAAGCTAGGATAATGTGAAATACATAGACTTAATGGGATACTGAAATATATACATTACAAATTTGTCAATTATAGATATAAGTTTGTTGACAATCTTGGTCTCCTCTGAAAAGATGAGATCCTGTCGAACTGGTTAAGCAACGTTGAGATAAACGACGCAGCTCGGCTGTCGATATAACGATCGATTGCATCTCTCGTTACGCATGCCGAATCTTCCGCAGATGACGCAAAACGTGCTGCGTAATCGCGGGAACGATTAAAAGGCGCTTATTAGCCGTGATTGAGGAGAGGAGTGGATCGATGCGAGATGGAATCTATGTAACTATTTTTTGCGTGGAAATTACGTCAAGGAAAGGAAAGTGACACGCTCGGCGGCCAGCGGCGGCGGCAAAATTTTCACCTTGCGAAGAACCTGTCGCGGCGACGACGACGGACGAAGATATGTTAAAGATTGAAGACGATACGCGCCAGCGAATGTGATAATGATCTGACACCCGAACTGCGATGCCGACGATAAGATTAGATAAGGGAACACTGGGGAAATCGGCGTGGAACACTGGGGAAATCCGGGTTCGACTCGTTTGATCAAGCGAATAAATCAACGTAATTGACTCTTAATCACTTATTGCTGTTCCCCACAAGCGTTGAAGTTAGGTGAAATTCAACCTTCCTCCATCACTTCCTGCCTCCGTTGTTGAAAAGATACAGCAAATCGGTTAAACTATAGCTGATGATAATTAACGAATATTTATAAAAATGGTGTATAATTTGTTTATAATGTACTGTATAAAATCTGAATCTATCTAAAGCAAATCTTACAAACTCTAAACTTATATTATTTTTACGTCGAGACCTTTATCTCTTATGTAAAAATATAGTTATTAGTGTGTTACAGATTATAAATTTATAATATCTTTTCTAAATACAATCTACGATTTTTTTCTTGCATGTTTTATTGTGCTTCTTTTCTAACGAAATGTAAGAATACAAATTGTAAGAATAGAAGAAAAATTATTGTAAAGTATTTGAAAAATTAATGATTCAAATGCAAATAAAATCTTTTATGTAATATGCAATATTAGATATCCATACGGAATTATATTACAGAAAAATAAAATAATCAAATAGATGAATCGAATTAAAAGAGTAGTTTATGCGATATGTATTATTGCTCATTGTCAGTCTATTATAACACGTCTGCAAAAAAAACAGCCTCGCAAGAGATAAAATAACATACAATCATGTACGTTTATACGCGTACAAATACGATAATGCTGTTCATTACGAGCAAAAATTTCTTCTTATAGCTTTAATTGCAATATAATGCAATTTACGTGTAAAACTCGAATAAAATCTCGCTTTATGATATTCGTAAAAAGAAAAATTGCACACTTCGTAGTATCGTTTAGTAGTCGTGTAGAAATGATCGTAGTCTCACATAATATCAACAAGTACTTACACCTTTATTCGTACAAGATGTCATGTTCATATTTAAAAATATTAAAAATAATTAAAATAATTAATAATCAAAAATATTAAAAATATTTAATATTAAATATTAAAAATAAAAAAGATTCGTCGCATCCGTAATTTCCGTAATTAAAATTAATATTTATAAGAGTATATTGACATTTCGCTGAAAAATAATGAAGAAAAAGCTCTGATACGAAAAAAAATATATATAAAGTGATGACTTCTGTTTTCTTTTAAAAGTCGAGAAACTGTATATTGTTCTACCGGCTCAAGATAGATAAAGTCACGATCGACGGTAAGAAATTGCGGGGGAATAAAGTCTCGAAAGTTCCTCGTAGCGATGTGGGCCAAATACTAACTAAACCAGTTGCTCCAGCACGCAAGAACGGCGAACGCTCGAAGGAGCATGGAAAGTCACGCGCCTGTGAGAAATCCGTGTACCATGCTCGAATAGTTATATAAACTATTACCGGTCACGCAGCATAGCAGAATCGCCAAATCCTGAATTACAGAATGGCTAACAAGCAAGTAGTTACCGATGAAAAAAGGAGTATATATAATTTAGTGAATCAGCAGATTCTTAAAACGCATTCTGTTGTCATTGGTTCGTATTTTCACATCCGCATAAAACATGACTATCAAATTATGACAATCATCGCTGTCTATTTTCAAACATTATCTTTCCAATACGAAGACTACGCGTGTATATACATATAATATAAAGATGAAACGAGGATCGTCCCACTTAACGTTAAATTTACGATGACGATATTTCTCGTTAGTGCTTTAACGAAGAAGAGAGGAAATGCCACGCAGCTGTTATTAAAATATCATTTCGCAATCCGTGTGCATCAATATATCTTATTATCGCCTCGCGCGTGATTTCCAAGCGTTTCTTGCGATCTCGGTTATCCAATTAGATCTTACGCTACTCGGCGCGAACCTTCGTGTAATGAGGAAATTTTTATCAAGGAAAGAATCCAATGATTGGAACATAAATTACAGCGCAATATTGTCAGGAACTGCATATGTTTTTGCGACTATTTAAAGTCCAGAAATTTATTTTTAGGCAGTCCCATTGTAAACAAGGCATTTAGATGATGCGTGAGGTGCGTGTGTGTGCGATGTGACACGTGTGATTTATACGCGGACGATCGTAAAGTTTGTTCCTCTTACCCTCGCAAATGTTCGATTCGCGTATCACTCTCAGCGGAGAGCGGCCTTTTGCCGTATAAGCGCGCGGGATTACTCGCGGAATTGCGCAAATTTATCCCCATTCGTAACACTTGTCGATGCGGTAGAAAGTAATGATACTTACAAGCGCCAAGTAATGATACTTATAAATCCTGTTGCATTACTTAGAAGTACGCCGCTATAAATCAGTATGCGAGTAAGTATAATGGACTCTACGCGAGTTTTTGTTTATTGTAACTACGTTTTTATCATTAACCATTTAGCACATGATATTTTATCATTACTAATCTATATAATAATATATGTTTCAAAAAACTTAAACTTGTCACGATAATTTGTGTTTATTTCAAGCATAACAGCTTATCAATTTGTTAATTGGTATCAATCACGAATTCTAATCACTGAAAATATTTTGTTAAAAAAAAGTTATCTTTTATTTCACTATTGCAATCGCGATATAATCACGTAATAATATACACTCAGAGAAAAAAGTCGTATCAGCAGCTAGAAATTTGTGGACAAATAGCGCCTCAACTATGTGCTATAAAGTTGCAGTAACAACAACAAATAAGTTATATGAACTAAGAAAACATAGTAATATTAATCATTTACAGTAAATCGTTGGATAAACTACATATCTGTATATATACTGTCTCTTATACACATCTAGATGTGTATAAGAGACAGCTATATAACTGTGTAATTATAGTTGAGTCGCTATTTCACTATCAATTAATAGTTCACAAATGTAGTTAGCGTGACTATATTTTTATAATATTCAGTACCATTTTAGTTCCTATTATTTCGTAAAACTAGTTGCAACTACTTAAATTTCAGAGTTGCCAAATTATAGTTGCCAGAACTATTTCGTTTTCTCTCAGTGTAATATTGCTGCTCGGTAAAAAAAGAATTATCGGTTTATTAAAAAATATAATGTAAGTAAATTGCACTAATTATGTAATTTGCGGAGAATGCATAATCGCGATTAGTATCAACCGGCACTTTGTCACCGACTGACACTTGAGATTCCAGCTAAGAAAGGCAAATCCGGGAAAGGTATAGTGTATCGCGTTCAAGACGTGAATACAAAGTATCTGATATCATAATCGGCGACGACTGGTTTTAAAGTAAAACCAGGCGAGCCATTGTCCAAGCGAAGAACTGAAGCATGTAGCCTCAGCTTTATTAGAGTGCCTTTACGTCATTGTGATATAGCCGTCCTTCGCGAAACGTTTTCTGTTTCAGGATTTCTGGTTTTATGCCGCGCTAGGTTTCCCTTTTCGGGTTCTCCGCTTTTCTCTTTCGTGACAAGCATCTCATAACACGATATATCAAATTCAATCGCACATAGTTAAAATATAATTAGTGCTACGTTTAAAATCATCGATAAGCATTGTAAAATAATAACTTCGACAATAATGATGTAGATAATAATGATAGTAGAATGATAATTATAAAAATAACTGGCGTAATTTATTGTCTTGTAACAAATATTCTTACTTTTCTGTATTTCGTTTTATATATTGATATAAAGTGAAGAAAAAGGCAGAAATATATATATATTACAAAACAACCTGGCATTTTGTTTTAACTTGCGCTTTATATGTGATATGACAAATAATTGATAGCTTCCTGATAACCCTGATATTTTATTAGTTGAACACTCGAGATTCGGAGAAAGATTCTTTCTTCATCAAACGCTTAACGATAGCATTTTTCTTAAAGAAAATAAAATTAAAAAAATAAATATCACAAATTCTACCATAAATTTTGTTCAAGTACGTGGTATCTTACGCCGTAGGCAAGAATATAGAAATCCAAACCGCAAACCCAAGCCGTAAGTTTTTCAACTGTCAGTGACGGTCTATCGAGGCGAGTGTTAAGCGGCACTTCGCGCGCAATTCCGGACCGTCGTAAAGTGCGAACGTCAATTCACGCTTCTCAAGCGATTCAATTCTCGGTTGATGGGAAAAATCCTAGCGTGGCGATCGTAGCACTAAATTGCTTATCGATGTACGATCGTGGCAATTAAGCATCCAATAAAGTGTCGCATCGTTATGAGGAGTACTTATGGTCAGCGAGCGTATCGTACATCATAACGTTGCTTATTTGCAGCAGATCGGGCTGCTCCAAGATGCGTTTATTTCTGCCTTTAGATTCCACTTCAAGCCTCGTAAATACTTTGAATGAAACATCAACGTGATTGCATATACATATCTGACGGAGAAATTTGCAACAGCTACCACGATTACGTAAAAGAAAATGTACATCGGAAGAATGAATATTTTCCTTTTCGATTCTCCCATGTTTTATAAGCTTTATAAAAATATAAATTACTTGTCGAGTAATGATGAATTATGAATAGAACAATCCATCCGATAGGCAATGCAATCTTTAGCTTCATCTTATTTAATATGAAGCTCTGTGCATTTTAAATATAATGAAGAGACAACCACCACAATATGACACGTGTCAGATTGAATTATTATCTACGTTGACGTCTATCAACGTCAATGTTGCTCAAGAGTAACGCGGTACGCGGAACGAAATGGAAAGGATAAAGGCAAAAGGAGAGTGGAGGCACGAAAAAAATCTGCGATCCGGGAGATAGGCAACCACGTCACGTTCATTCATCCCCGCGTTATGCAAGCGGCTTATACCCAGTAATTAACCTATCCGAGTGCACTTTCCCTATTTTGACACGCCAGCGCGGCTTATGCACCGCTCTTTCTCTGTTGTTGTAAACATCCGTAAAATGATCAATTTGCTTTTTGCAAACAAAAACTCTAACGCACCATGATATTGACTTTCCCTCTAAATACTTGCCGCACAAGTGCTCTGTATCTAACAAATTATACTCTCCGTACTCTCGTTATGTAAAAGCGTTTTTGCCCTACGCAAAAAGAGAAGAAGAAATTTCGAAAAGGAAAAAAATATGAAACTGTCGATGGCCTTTCCTACCTCGAAGACGTAAGAAGAGAGCCATTCAGACTTGGCTCGCTGCAAGTAGCAATTAGACTACACGGAGAAATGCGATACCGGAGAAGAAAGCCCTCCTTAAGAATCTCCGCCACAACTTGCCACAATGGCTGTATCTAATGACCAACCGCGGATGAGGTTCCACGATTCCAACCTCGGTTGTGTCCCGTTACGTAAAACCCCGCATAAGAGCGTCTAACATCAGACACGCTCTCTCGCGCATCGCATCGCGCGACCTCGTAAATCGGACATCGAGCGATCTCGGGTTCACAGAGGGCGAACGAATTTCGGGGCCTACCTTGCCGGAGCTGGGCGAGCCGGATGTCGGGCTCAGGTGATACATCTTGGGGGTGAGCATAGCTGGTGGTGCACCGAGGCTACCCGGGGCGACAGCCACGCTCGTCATGGTCATTTCCCGCGATGGTTGCAGACCTCAGTGTCTTCGCAGCACCAGCAGTCCGCGCCCCTCTGTCCCTCGTGCAATCTCGCATCCTCAGGTCGTGGCGAATCTGTGACCGGAAGTAAAAAAATTGTCTCCTTTAAATGGGCTGATAATCATCTTAATGCTGCTGCGTCTCTTAATGTAAAAATAATGCGTACCGGCTTTTAATCACAAAAACATTAAATATAAATGTCGTGAGTTGGGAATTCAAAATGAACTTTCCAACATGAAGATCGAATATAGATCGTACTGTTGCTTTGTAATATTTTAATATGTAGCTTTATAAAGAGCTTTATAAAATCATTTCACTTTCTTGATATATTTTGTTGATATCCGTAAGAGATATCGTGCTAAGAGATATCGTCCTAAAGGATAAAACAAATCTGCATTCTATGCCACGTTTAACTGTACTTGCGTTTCATAAGAAGCTTCTAAGCTATATTTAAATATAGCTATAACGATGCTGGTTAAATTAAAATCCCTATAGCGAAATCTACATTCCAACGACGAAATGATGAGTTCGGGTACGACGGTAGCAAAATAGCATTTCCTTGCATAATCACCGCGATAAATTACGGCACCTGACAATAGTACCATGCAATTTCTCTCGCCAGGAGATCACGATTGCGCAATTTTCGTCGCGCCAGACGAGATATTCGGTCGGTCGGACCTAGAAAGCGTCCAGGAAATGTTAATTCGCCGGAGTTACGGGTCTCGATGTTACGTGCATCGAGTACAGACGAATATATCTCGCTGATTCTATGCTTGGCTAAGCACTCGTGTAACATTCGTATGTAGTTGACATTTATTTTCGACGTGCGGTCGATACATTTCTGCCAAACCGCCAATATTCATGACATTTCGTTCGCGATTTCATCACTCGGTAACTTTATCCTGTCGCGGCAATGCGTGCAGTTGTCATTTTTTACCTTGCTTTGCTCTTAAATTACAAATTCATATTCTATTAATATAATATTTTATTTTCATAGATGCAGATCTAATTCTCGTTATAGACACTATATTATTTTAATGTTATTTCTTCACGTAAGCAATATATAACGCACATAAATGCATAAATATCAAATTCATAATATAAATATTAGATAGGATTGATCTAAAAAAATCAAGATTGAATTACGTTACTTGTGGTTGCAAACCACAAATTTAAAAATCAAATATAAAACGCAATTGTAAAATATATTGCTTCATAAATCAAAATAAATATCAGTATTTATATTTAAAAAATTAACGTAATCATATATATTATATTATGAGCCTGAAATCAGTATAATCCATAATTAATATTTTATTTGAAAACTTTTCTCGTTTACAATTTGTCTAAAAGCTAGACATAAAAGAGAATAAATTTATCAAAGAAATAATACGGAATTTTATAAATAATGTATTAGCTAATTATATCAGTCCCTCATACGGAAAACACACGGTAAGTCATGTTAGCTTCGAAACACTTAAGGCAAACAGAATCCGTTGAAATGATTAAAATATAGGAAGTAAAAAAAAGACAAGTCACGTGAATCTCACTGTAGCCACATGTATCGTTGTTGGACGAAGGAAAATTGTAAATAAGAGTATAAACCGCTCTCAACAGTCTGTGACTAACAGTCGATGCAAACGAGCCCCACAAATTAATTCCATAAACGAGGGAACGCAATGTTCGAGTGACTCGGTAGCATTTAATTAACAGAGCGAGAGACTATCAAATAAATGGAACGAGTAACTGTTCGAGAAAGAAACGATCGCGGCTGCAAGCATCTAACGACGAATTGTCGTCAACTGCATCGTAATGCGCGCTGCATTTAACGGTAAATACGGCTCACTCGACGAAATTCTGGAAGTGATCGTCGTTTAACTTTTATTTATTTAAATATTTAACTGGAACATATAAATGCAAATACGGATGAGTGGAAGTACGGATTCCTACGGTATTCGTAGTTAAAGTGTTAAAGTCACGCGATAGCGTCGCTCGTTCCTGTTGAATTGTCCTGTCCGATGCACATCTGTATCAATCACAGAGCGTATTTTAGATTTCCGTTACGGCACCGATTTGTGAAATTCGCTACAGCTCGCGGAACCCGTTGTTTCCCCACGAGTGCGGCCCTGCTCGAACTGCATTCGTACGCACGGAGCTCAAATAAAGATGTCTGTAGCGAAGCCACCGACCGAGCCGACGCGTTACGACCGTGGAATGCATTCCCGAGATTCTTGCTCGTCGATGCACCACCGGCCGCCCGTGATGTATGAGTAAACACACGCCCGGTAATAAAACGAGACGGGCGTAAAAACCGACTGTTGGAGCTATTTTTGCGCGACGTCGCGAGAAGAAATCGCGAGACGCCCATTAAATTCAGAAGGAAGGCGAAATCAATCGCGTGAGGTAGCAATTGGTATCGATCTATCACACAATACGTTTTATATGACAATTATAAACTTTAATTATGTATATGGTGGATGACAAACGCCGGTGATAATTAGATTTCTTTATTAAACTTTCTTATATCTCTAATATTTTCTTTTTTGTATTTCTGATATTTAAGCAAGCATGCGATGTATTTCCCACACGTGGCGCACAAATGACCGTATTACTCAAGCTGCACGAATGCGAATCGCGTTTCATGAATTGCAAAACTGGAAATGAACAAAGAGGAGCAACGCCGACTCGCCGACTCCATAACGGGGAGTGCGCGACTCGCCGAAAGACAATGATCGGCCATTCGCTTTCGTAATGATACGGTACGTCTAAGATCTAACGTCGAGGCAACGAGAGAAACAGCGACTCCGAAGGGAGTCGACATTGCAAAACGAACTAAATAAAATCGGGCTATCATCAGGGCCTCAAAATTGCCGGCGATACTTTCCATCTGTCGCGTCCCCCTCGTCTACGAAAAATAGACTAGCTTGCGGCCCATAATTACGCGTTGCAGAGCAAAAGTGATTCGAATCACGCTATTCCTGATACTCACACTAAATAAAATTACTCGACAAATCCAGTATAAGTTGACAAAGTTAGGAATATCGCTTTACTTATTAATGACATCACGGAAAGAACAGTTTTGCTGAAATATCTAAAAATAATTTTGTTAGACCATCAAAAGTAACTACGTGAGACGCTCAAACATTACGATAATGCTACAAAAAGTTTCGATATTCCAGCAATTATTTTGGGCGTCTTACATAATTATTTTGATGGTCCAACAAAATTATTATCAGATTTGTATCTGGCCAAATATTTTTAGATATTTCAGCAAAACTATTCTTTCCGTGTAAATATGTGTTAAAAAATCGAGAATCAATTTTTTTATCAAAATAAGTTTTATACTGTCATTTTAATTGCGAAGTTACATAATGCAAGAAATTGAAGAAAGTAATTAGAGCTCGGTTGACTTAATTTTTTGATTAACTGACAAAATATTTATTCGGAAGTTAGAAAGCTCCAGGAAATAATGAATTATTATTAAACTTTCGCTAGGAATAAATTGCTTCTAAATTCCTCGAAAGGTTCGCCATCAATGAGAGATAGGAATGATAGTGGGACATCCTGTATACGTGTTTGGCGCGGTAATGACGTTGCGATCGTGCGTCACAAGTAATCAGCGACAGGACGGCGATGATGATGATGTAATCCACCGTAAAACCGAAAGACCGCGCATTTCCTCGGCCGTGTAAGCCGCGAGCCGAGGCACGTGCATTCGCACGGTGTGCACAGCTCGTTGTACATCGCCGATAAATCGCCGCGGTGAAAAGTAATAGTCGAGGAAATCGCGCATAACGGACAATTATGTCGTTACCGTACGGCAATCAACGGCGCGCGGGTCTACCCGAAACACAGAACAAATCAACGCCGTGCGAAATCTTGCCAGTTTATGTAACGAGCCATTTTTCTTTCAGACTCTGAAAGGCAATCGAATTTTCGATGCACCGACGCAAATCTGGAAGCCACAGAGGCAGAATTGTGCCAAATTGTTTGGCAGATTACTTGGCAGATTACGAAAAGCGAGAAGAATGCGCGAAAATATAAATTGATAAAATTTACCATAATTTTCGTTAGATCATTATAACGTAAATTATCTCGACAATAATGACGAGAGACGTGAAGTCAGATGTCCTAGAACTATAAAAAAATCGCGCCATTATTTACATAACGATGGAGATTTTCTTCCGCCGCGAGTATAAAAATTCACACGGCCACGGATTCTTCTTGCAGATAATCCTTTGGTTATCCGTGTCATACGATCATCTTTCAGCCTTGTCATATGCACGCTAATTATGCTCTCTAGCGGAGTAATCATCGACGCGAATTGCAGAAAGATAAAAACGTGTCAACCTTTCATCCAATAATGCCAGCTTATATGCAATAATGAGTAATTTACACAACGTAAAATATCGCGAATATAGAAACATCGTTTATCATTTATGTTGAAGTTAAAATAGAAAATCACAGTCCAGGGTTGAGAGATATATTATTTTTGTGCATCTTCCTCATTACTTCACTATTACCTTCACTTATTGAATAGTCTTAAAATGCTAATGTAATTTCAACTTCAACGAAGAAAAAATTTTTTAATTATTTTTAATTATCAACAACTTTAAGAATAATTTCCAAAACGCGAGTAAGTTTCTTTAAACTTTTCAGCGGAAGATATGAAATCCATTCGCAATCACTAATTATTTATTCATGCAGTCTGTCAAAGCAGCTAAAATTGATATTGCTATAAAGCGGTACTCCATGCAGAACTTATGGTAATTACAGAAAAGATCGAGGGAAATGATTTCGTCCTTCGCCACTTTCCATGAGCAAGAGATCTACGGATTACGAAAGTCCGACCGAAGTCTCGGCACGACTCATCTTCCGGAAGAAACGCGCGACATGCGGCATGCCGTTAATGTAGGTTAACACACCTCTCGAAGGACAATGTGAACGCATACTCCGAGTACTGTTAATCCGCACCGACTGACACTCATCATCATGCAGTGTCGCGACGTACACAATAATTTTTATTTAAGCAATGTCGCGTCGCGCATTCGCAGCCAGATAACATGTGAGGTAAAGAACTGTAAGCAGAATTGCCATAATGTACTAGAAATATCAGTTGTAGATTTAAATTTGTCGTGACTCTAAACTGTAATATAAATCGCTCCCCTGTATCAGATTCTTTCTAATAAATTTATTTATTAGAAATAACTTTATTTATTAGAAAGAATACAGTATATAGACTCCGTTAGCTTAAATCCAGTCTTAATATTTACCTGAAGAACAGCTCACATTAACCATTCAGAAGCAAAGAAGTGTAAATGACAAATTTTACGAAAACAAATTGAGTAATAAATAAAATCATAAATTAAACACGATGTAAAATTGATTTACTTCCCTTATTTGAAAAGCAATTTAAATCCTTGTATAATTAAATTCGATAAATCCAAAAAGATATTTGAAATGTTAACAGATTCTAATTATAATTCAACTTCTTCTTTCTACAGTTTGTTGATTATCTTTTTAACATAATTTCTATCATGATCAATATA
Organism: Aphaenogaster floridana; assembly: GCA_003063835.1. Classification (NCBI taxonomy): domain Eukaryota; kingdom Metazoa; phylum Arthropoda; class Insecta; order Hymenoptera; family Formicidae; genus Aphaenogaster; species Aphaenogaster floridana. The sequence continues at coordinate 127,321 of NJRP01000125.1, read as the reverse complement.
GAAAATATACGACTAATGTTCTTAAACATACAATAATTAATCGAGGTAATTGTGACAGTGGAACGAATGTGAAATCGCAATGTTTTCTACCAATAAAACTAATAGTCATTATGTTTTATCGATATATCTTATAATTATTGAATAAATAATCATCTTAGACACTATCTTAATTTTCAGGCTATTTAAATCGTCATTTTATAATTTAAATAAATGAATAAGTAATAGAAAGTAACCGCACTTTTTATTTGACTAATAACATCACACACCTTAAAGCGAGAATGTATGTATTGCGCCTGCGTTTCTTTCCTTCTACTTTCAACTAGAATGACTATCAACCAATATCAGTCCTCGTTCTCTACACATACATATTTTTTCTTTGTTTGCCATGTCGTCTCTTACAAGAGATATATTATTTTATAAACTATATAATTTTATATATCAATGTATTTGTTAATATATATATATATATATATAAAATAACGTAACATATGTATATATATGCAAGTAAAATAACATATGCGTAGAATGACATATGTATATTCATAGGAAACATTCCATCGAAAAAAAAGAGACCGACGAGCAAGGCATCAGCATCCAAACAGAGCAAGCTGGAGAGATGAAAGCCAACATGAAGACCGAGAGGCATTAACTTTCCCATGGGCCATGGTCGAGTGACAGTCCAGTCTAATTGACTATCAAATAGAAAATTATTCAGGACTTAAGAGATTCTCTTCTGAATAGCCAATTAGCCGCTCGCGCATTCTCCGCCGCTCGTCTGTCGCGAACTACCGAAATACACCAGTGTGCCTTGAAACGTTATTTTCACAAATGCCAGTGAAGTCGAATGATCTCGATAGGTGATGGTTAGGTCGAGCCGATAACGGTTCTCGAGAGGAACGGTTATCGACGCCGCGCACCGAACGGTGAGATCGACGCGAGAGCGTCGGCAACGGATGGAAAAGGCCGGTGAGACAACGCCACGGCAGATGACCGCTCTCGACAGGTTCGTCGAAAGCTGGTAACGGATCGCCACCTGCGAGAAGGGATATCGCAGGGCGAGGAAGCGATCCCGGGGGCGAAGTTCGGTGACGCAAAGCGTGAAATTGCCGCGATCGGCACGCGTACGTCGAACGACACGGAGGCGAATAATAGTCCTCCTCTCTCTCCATAACCACGGATCGCCGCAGATTTATCTCGCTCGAGTCGCGCCTCGGTGCTTCCCGCAGCGGAGATATTGCGGCACAGCATCCTCCGTTGCCAGTCGATGCACCGGTGATCTTCGCAACGGTGCGTAACTCCGGTCGGTGTTGCGAAGGAAATTTGGAAAACGACATATCAACGGTCTATCTTCCTTGACATGGAAAATTAATTTCGTATGCACAAGTTTCTTAAGATCATACAGGTATCTGTTCAGATCTCTCGACGCAACGGCTATCAATTTGTTCGAATCAAATTTCTTCACATCACTTCTCTTCCTTTAAATATTATTTCATAATACATTAAATATAAATTATATAAGTTATATAAAAATTAAATTCAAGTTATATAAAAATCCGAATAGTTACAAGGAAATTTGGAAAACGAGATCAACGATCTTCCTTGATATGTAAAATTAATTTTGTATGCATAAGTTTCTTAAGATCGTATCTGTTCAGATCTCTCGACGCAACAGCTATAAATTTGTTTGAATCAAATTTCTTCACATCACTTCTCTTCCTTTAAATATTATTTCATAATACATTAAATATAAATTATATAAGTTATATAAAAATTAAATTTAAGTTATATAAAAATCCGAATAGTTACAAGAAAATTTGGAAAACGAGATATCAACGGTCTATCTTCCTTGACATGTAAAATTAACTTCGTATGCATAAGTTTCTCAAGATCGTATAGATATCTGTTTAAAACTCCGATGTAACGGCTATCAATTTGTTTGAATCAAATTTCTTCACAACATAGATCCTTTCTCTTCCTTTAAATATTATTTCATAATGCAATAAATATTAATCATATAGGTTATATAAAAATTAAATGTAAATTATATAAAAATCCGAATGATTACAAAACATTTACGCAAGCATGTTAAAGAAAGAACTCTTCTTTCTCTTTCTTGGTATTCTTTAATCGTCCGATGGAGAAGTCATGAAAGAATAAACGGACGTGTCCGCGATTTGTAGCAGCAATATTTGCGACATTATGAAAGAAATAGAAACTTATCAAAGTAAATATTATCGTAACAACGCGTTTACAAACAAAACACACACACACACACACACACATGCACATGATACTATTTACGGTAGCGAATGACGGTGCAACGATAAATCAACAGGATGCAAGATTTATAAAGCGACGTGCGTGCAACATCACCGCCGCTCGTTTTGTATTTCGAAAAGATAGTTGGGAAAGTGCGAATCCCGATGAACAGTGCGATACGCGATCTATCCTCCGACAAGTTAGCGCGACCACTCGATTGAGACGGCGCAGGTTGCGAAAGGCGCGAGAACAGCGTAAATGAAATAATGCACCGCGGAATCGGCCGCGGAATAGAATGAATAGGCGGTAAATATAACATGTTGCTCGGCGGCGGCGCGAAGAAGGTAAGAAGAAATCGTAGGGCGACGGAGGCGGAGACCTGAGGGTCTCCGAAGCGTGAAATTGGCACGTATCGGAACGCGTTAGAGTACATACGGAACAAGTGACCGGCGGAAAGTACGGCGAGAGAGATCTTCAAGCTGGAGCAGCCTCCGATCGTGGTATTCGAAAAATCTAAGCACTTTTATTTTCAAATATCACAGAAATATAAAATAAAAGTTTAACAGTTTTAAAACTTTCAGACAACTAGAAAAGCTTTTAAGAAAATATAAATTGAAATTCCTCGATTACGTTTCATATAATTCTTTTCTCTTAAACTATCCTATTATTTTATCTTCTATTTTCTACAAAAATTCTCTCTCTCTCTCTCTCTCTCTCTCTCTATACCTTCCTTTTTTACACCTTTTTTTTCTTTTTAAAATTCCTTTCGTTAAATTACATCCCGCGTTACATAAATATTTGCCTGCGGTTCCTAATGAAGAATGCTAGACAACAAAGGCTAGAATTGCGATAATGAAAAGGGAGAGAATGGACACGAGCGTCTTCCGCGTGACGGCAACAAGGACGTTCGTCGCGGAGAAACGCGAGAAGCAACAACGCGAATCCTCCCCTGCATGCTACTACTGCTGCTGGTGCAGCACGGAAATAAGAGAAGAGCGCAGAAGGATTTATTTGCCGAGCCCGCTGCGGTTGCGAAAGTATCGCGAATTACGCGTTATAATTACGAGCGCTGATTGCATTTCTGATTGGCCGCCGCGCAGAGCGCACGGCGAATCTCCTAACGTCATAATACAAACGATTAGCCCACCGAGCGTGCGCTATTAAGATAATGGACGAGCAATTTGTTGTTGTATAACACGAGACTGATTTTTAAAGAAAAACTAGACAGTAATTGATTAGGCTTTCCTATTTATTTGAACATCGCGTGCGAACGTGAAATCAAAAGTTTATTGTTACAGTATTTAATTAAAAATTGTTATCCCAAATTGCGATCGTTCCGTATTAATTTATCATTCATAAGCTTTTTTGTATTATTTATTATGGACATTAAAATTCGAAATATCATAATATTTAAAGGTATATATCTATACGTAAAGGTATATATCTATACGTAATATCTCCACAGATAAATTTTTTATATTACTTTAGTTGCCATTATTACTGGATCAAAAAAATTAACTCTCTAATTAGAGCGCATCAACCGAGATCATACGCAATAATTAATACGCAAGGGGCTGCTGCAGAAGAGCTCAATAACGGGACAATTTTCAATATGACTGACCCAGTATTAGTTCGATGGATGGATAGGAAAGCAAAATCGAGCAAAACGTGTGGCTACGGATTCCAGCGGAAGTAGGCTTGGCGCGGGAGAACAAGGGCCGGACAAAGTAAGATTGACTTTCGACGAGACGCAAAAATGAAATGAAATTTTATGGTATCTCGGGGACCAGTCCGAGCCCCACTGCGCTGACCTACTTGTAGCTTTATCGTGGGTCTCCGATCACTTTCATACCCAGCAATCCGAGCAACTGGTAACTCGTCTTAGATCCTAGGTCAGTGAGTGTTCCTGGCGACCCTTTTTTATGATGGAACTGGACTTTTCCTTCCGTAATCCAAAACGTTTAAGACACGCAATTGATTTAAACAGCTGTACATGAAAGTGCAGCTCCAAGACTAGTACTTTCACGGCATTAATTAATGTTACTCTCATTATTGCAAAGAATTACAAACCTAAATTTTCAAATGTTTCAATGTGTTATTTAATTTAATTAAATTGGAAGCGATTAATTTAATTTAATTCAAATTAATTTAATCATGATCAAAATTGAACATATTCTCTAATAAGAACTATAATTAATAACGCAAACCTATATAGAATGTTGAAATTTGAATATTTGATATATCCAAATTGGATATTTGTTAAATTTGAATGCCTATTCGATTCGAATCTCGATTTCACTTCGAGAAAGATACATTTTTAGATTTCGCAGATTCAGCGAGACGAACATCTCGTGTTACAGCTCGAGTATTCGAGACAATCGAAGATCGGGAAACAATCAGCGGACGATAACCCTGATGATTCAGGAAACGTCCGCCCCGAAGCGACTCGCGTTTTCGCCGTTTTCGCCATAGCCGTTTTCTTGTGCCGCCTATTTTCAAGGAGTTTATCGAAGCAAGACATTTTGAAATGCTCAGAAACGTATGATAATCTTCGCCGAGCAATATGCAGTCGACCGTGGATATCGTAAAACGTTGTGCTCAAATTAAATAATGTTAACAATACCTACACTTAGAAACGACAGGCCAGGCTTTCTCATCATTAATCATGTGAAATAGCGCTATTAATAACTGATGCATCGTTGAGCAACGGTGATACCGTTACAATAGACTCAAATAATATTCGCAACGTTGTGTACATAATCCTGCACCGTATGTGTTTCTAACTCATTATGTCTGGCGCGAAATTAGCGAAAAGTCACTTGTGCTACAACCACACTTGGAGATCTGCATTCGTATTTTACCGTTAAACATGATCGCCCGATTATATCTTCTATTTGTTCCATATAATAACCGTATGTGTAATGCCGCGTCCGCTGAGAATCAGACGACTGCTAAATACGGGAAGCGGAAATGACCTTAATACACGGTGAGATCGCTTTTAGGTCGCTATGCGGCGACTTAAAGAATGTTGAACAAATCCTGTCACCGGAACGTGTGTCTAGCACGCGTGAGATCGCACGAATAAAAATTAGGATGCGTTAATAATGTTCTTTGACGCGGGACGTTGCTTTCCGAGAAGAGCCGGACGTCGCAGTCGCGTTTATGTCTCGCTCCTCGGAAGAATGCAGTTTTATAGGCCGTACATTACGTACCTCGTGTTACGTGCGAGCGTTGGTCGTTGTTAAGCGTACGGGCGAGCGTTCCGCGACTCGCCGGACTAAACTGAATAAAATACAATTTATTGCGCGCCGGTGATATACCGCCAGCATGAGTAATTACTTAGCCAACGCGACCGCCGAGATGATTTCTCGTAAGCCGGGATTAGTGGAATATCCTTTGCTGAAATTAATCCGCCGCTAATGACCGGTTACGGAAATGTACAAGGTCATTGGACGATCAATCTTTTCGATACCACTTTGCTGGCACGCAAAAATTTTAAAGCGTCATCAGTAATTCACAGTAAAATATTATTTTTTTTATTTCAGATAGTATTTTTTAAATATATATATCTCTTCAGAGATATGTATCTTATTGTGGCATTAAAAAGACTAAGAAAGAAAGACAATCGTTTACACATAAATTAAGGAAAAAAGATCTGTATTTTAAAACAACGTACCGGAAATTCGATATTCTTCACCTTCAATTTCGCGCGAGTATAAATTTTGGCATATAGGCATATAATTTATCATATTTATCATACAATATAATGATTTTTAGGAATTTAATTTCCACTACACTCGCAATCGTGCGAGTGCAACGTAAATCAAACAAAATTCAGTATATTTCCGACAAGATCGTCAGACAAAATCCTAAAATCTTGCTAGCGTACCTATGTGAAATTAGCTCCCCAATGTCGAAAAATCAAAAATTTTCTTTTTGCAAACGTTTGCCCATCGTTTGCCCACGAATGCCCCTTTGGAATTTTTGTTTGCCCCCCTCTAGTTCAATAGTTATAAGCAATTCAATTTTGGGAGGGCCAACTTGACACTGGCCCCCCAATGTCGAAAAATCAAACATTTTCTCGATTTTAATTGTTCAAAAATTTTCTTTTTGCAAACGTTTGCTCATTGTTTATCGGATCCACGAATGCCCCGTTGAAATTTTTGTTTGCCCTCTAGTTCAAAAGTTATAAGCAATTTAATTTTGAGGGGGCCAACTTCACACTGGCCCCCAAAGTCGAAAAATCAAAATTTTTTTTTGCAAACGTTTGCCCATTATTTGCCCACAAATGCCCCGTTGTAATTTTTGTGAAGTTGGCCCCCCAAAATTGAATGGCTTATAACCGAGCTTATAACTTTTGAATTAGAGGGAAACAAACAAAAATTCCAACGGGGCATTCGTAGGCAAACTATGGACAAACGTTTGCAAAAAGAAAATGTTTAATTTTTCGACATTAGGGGGTCAGTGTCAAGTTGGCCCCCCAAAATTGAATTGCTTATAACTTTTGAACTAGAGGGAGGCAAACAAAAATTCCAACGGGGCATTCGTGAGCAAACGATGGGCAAACGTTTGCAAAAAGAAAATTTTCGACATTGGGGGTTAACTTCACACAGGTTGCTAACATGTCTTTCTAGACGAGTTCTACATTCTTGCTTTATACCCTGTCGAGACTGAGCCAGGTAACAGCCAAACTCCATTCACGATCGATTCTTCTAGCTCCTTATTACGAGAAAATTCGAAGGCCTTATTTGGTCCATGTTTATATCATATAATAACGGCGACGCGTGGCGATCGGTTTGCTCGAGTGACCGCCTTACGGCGAGGAAATTCGTGGACCTTATTTAGCTCGTATTTACCATACGGTGGCACGGTTCTGTTCTTCCCTCGCTTTTACCTTTTCTCGCGACGTCAAGCAAGGAAACGAACGAACGAGTTTCCTGTCTCGTGAAACCCGAGCCGCTCTCGCGTCTGAAAGTCAGATGTCCTAGGTGTCTTCGTGTTTTCGTCATCTAACGTTAGACTAATCAGACGTTCCGGTATCGAAGAACATATCTCTTCTCGAGATACTTTCGGACGCCTCCGCGAATTATTGAAATTTGTCCTGATTCTATACAAAACTTATTTCCAACTTTCAAATCAGATATCATCATTGCTAATGTCTATTTTTCAATTGTACTATATAATTCGTTTTACAATATTTGCGCAAAAACATTACTCTTAATTAATAACAAAATGATCCATGAGAGAGAGAGAGAGAGAAAGAGAGAGAGAGAGAGAGAGAGAGAAGGTGGAAGAGATTTAATAATGATTTTGATAACAAAAGGTTGAAAAAAATGTGAATATCCTAGATTCTCTTTCTCTATTGTCCTAGTCGCACAAGAAAAGATGCAGTCGCCCTGCGTGACACCCAGGTGTAGCCCGTCTACATGCACGATGTAGGTAGACGGCTTTCCTCGCTTCATGAAAGTGGCCTCTCTTCGGCGATTCGTTACGTACGGCACGCGTAAACATTCCTCGCAAGCAGTCTCGGGGTCTCTCTCTCTCTCTCTCTCTCTCTCTCTTTCTCTTTCTTTCGCTCTTTCTCTGCTTCTCTTCAGTCTCTTTTCTTCCCTTTTCTTCCAACCATCCTTCTTCGTCCACTTTCATGACCCTTGACTTCGGACCGTCAAAAGTATTTTCGTAACACTTCCACGGAACCATGAGGCTTTTACGTCCATTAAGTACTCAGATAATAATTCATTGCGAAGACGTGTTTATTAATTATTCTCAGATAAGATTAACGTTTTGCGCAAACGATGAAAATTAATAAAACCTCTCAACGAACTTGTATTCATCGAGGAAAATTCTATGTGACTCTGAATATCTGTGTTCCACAGCTCATGCTTGCGCACACACGATAAACTTCAACTATTCCTACGAAATGTAGCGCTGCGAAGTTATTAACGAATTAATAAGCAGAAATCAAATAATTCGAAAGTATTTTCTCCCGTCGATAAAAGTGGAGTGATAGTAGCCTCTCACGTACCCCGAGAATGCGTTCAGTGAGCGGGAAATCGCGCCTATTTTGAAAGAAGCAATCCGCAGTGACAGTGTACATAAATGCCATGCGAGCGCTCCAGATCGATTCTCGACTCTCGTATTCCGCTGCTGGCGACGACGGCGCAAGATCGAAGGCACGCCGCGTGCGCGCATTCGTATTAATGCCATGCAAACACCATGCAAATTACTACGGAATCCAATCTCTTTTTTTCGATACCCGCACGCACGCTCCCGTCTATTCCCAGTCCTAACATATATGTATATGCGCGAACGCACGGAATGCCACCGACGATATCGACGCCTTTCCTCTCGTAACGCACGCACGCGATATCGCCGACACAAAAATTCGCGAAAGCGAATGGGACTCCACTGACTCCTTATAAGGGAAATGTAAAGCGCAAAAGTTCTAAGTAATTAACTTTGAAAAAGATTGTTTGAAATAATGGGTCTATTAAAGAGACTATCCTTTGATAAATTACTATCCGGATTATAATATCGGGGCAAGATAAAAGCTACAGTTCTGAAACTGTGATATTCTGACAGCGAGATACTGAGAATTGGTTCGCCTAGATAGGCCTTTACGCTCGAAATGTTTTACGTTTCGTGATATTCCTCGCATGAGAAAGTAAAACTATTCCAGGTAACTTATCTTGGTAAATCGACCGCTCTGACTGCGTCTTCGTTTCGTATCGGCGAGTTGCGTTTTTTTCCACGACCCAGTTAGCTATCGGTTAGGGTTTTGGATCAATTAATTATTGCGTGCCCAAAGAGACGTATCGTCGTCACGCTCTCGCGTTGATGCCAGTATGCCGTCTTGGCAGGCGAATCGAGGGCCGATTTCGATAGGAATTCATCGCGCGTATCGGCGCTACATCGCCGTGGCATCATCCGAGTAACACGCATCGCGTAAAGTGATACTTGTTTTCGTGCTATTCGTAAACGTTCAGTATACCGTATCGCACAATTTATAAATACGGTAATCCAATACCGAAGACACTTGAATATTTAATAACACCGCGCGACAATATACACTTTCACTTATAGAGAGTTGCGGTTCTCCCGGGAGAGTAATCGGGTTATATATGCAATTTATGTGTTTATGATTAGAGCGACAACTTAATTATACTGTTATCTCGCAAATTGGATATGTCATTGTAAAATAAATGTTCCTTTGGAAATTAATCGTCTAATATTGATACAAGTAATATGATAATGTAAAAAAGAATTTTTTCCATTGCACGTTTGTTAAGAATATAAATAATATAAAAATACTATATACAAAATCACATATTATATATATATATATATATATATATATATATATATAATATAATACTATTAACGTTATTGTAATAAATTCTGGTCCATAAAAATCGAATTATTGCGATATCTTTCAACTCTACGTTCAATGTAGCGACGAGAAACGCGATGAAAGTCCGAAGTATGTAAACCAGCCTTCGAAATCCAACGTCGTTGCGAAAATGGCCTTGATGCCAGAGAGTCACCCACGCTCGGATGTATTATTACTAAATAACTTTAACGGATAGTGTGACACAAGCAAATTCTTCATTATATGTTACTCAAAATAGCAATCCCTGCGTATATCTGCACTTTATATTAAAATCGTGGATAGTATCGAAATAATATAAAATTAATATTATGTAATAGATAAAAATCTTGCAAAATATATATACATACATAGAACTATCTATTCATTCTACATCGACAAATTAAAAAATCTATTATTAAATTATAGTTGTCTGCCACTCATTATATGCTATCCTTTATTTCACTTGAAATTTCACATAATTTATTAAGAATATTATATTATAATATAACAATAATATTTACTGTGATACGTCACAGAAATGACTTAATTTAAAAGGAAATAAGAAAAAGAAATGAATATCTGCTGAAGATATATATAGAACTGAAGAAGAGACTAAGATTCTATTTATCTAGATTCAAACATATCAAGCTGTATTATATGTATATATATCAACCAGAATGTGGATATTAAAAGTATCAATAACCGTTGGGGATATTTGTTAACCGCGTCCTCTTATCGCACGCGCATCACTCTTTCACGCATTTTATCGACACGCACTTGTATCGAGCACGTTTATACGCATTTGCCGGACGCAAAGAAAGCAGGCAATTTGCTCGCGCGCCGAGATAAGAGATCTACCAAATAAATAATCACGATCGGGAACGCGCAAGTGAGCTCATAATGTGCTGTCTTGGGCAGGGAAGTCGCTGTCCTCTCCGTTAAAGTGCCTTTCCTCTCACGTATACACGCGTACGCGCGGATGTGCGTGTCGGCTTGCTCTTATAACAAATTGGTGCCGCCCTCGGTAATGGTTTTACCGTCGTCGATCAGGCCGACCGACGTTCGCGCTCCGTTTACTGCAGGTCACCAAGAAGGACCCTACTTAGATGTATCAGTTTTCCCATGGGTCATAATCGTGGTACGTGCAAGTCAGCTTCCGTTTTCATTAAACGTTCAATTTACTTCTTTAATCTTTTACAGGGAAAAATTATAATGGGAAATTATGATTTTACCGTTGAAGAAATTATCATTCGTGGGAAAAAGGTTTGAGTAATGTCGTTCAAATATTAATCCTATTAAATATTACGCTGGCAATTACGGTACATGTATTATGTACGATTTGAAACATCAACAGCTAAACAATATTTGATCTTTCCTCTGCATAAGTATCTCTAGATTTAAATATTTAGATTGCAAGCAAATGCACATTAGCAAATTGAGTTGAATATCTGATCCTTGCTTTGGGATAACAAAATTTGGAAAATGTGATAATATACTTTTGTTCAAGATTGTTGTGCCATTTAGCTCATTAAATCCTTTATGTTATTTTTGTAATTTTAAAAGCAAATCTAATCTACAGACACATTATTAACATCAATGCAACGATATTGCAACCTGATTAGTTTTCAGACTATTAACTAAAAATGATATTTATGTGATATTAATACTAAAAGTGGGTGTATGGCTCGCCTTAAGATTTACTCTGGAATTATATCTGTAGAAATAACACCAAATAAAATTCCATCTCCTGCTTCTGCTGAACTTTTACGCGTCGTCATGAAGAACTTCGATCTCGTTCGAGGCAAGGATCAGACGTTCAATTTAATCCGCCACCGGTACGCACTAGCTTGCAATCTCGCGCTTAATATACACTACGTCATCCCAAGAGATCTCCACTGACGTATACCACGTATTAACGAGGAGCCCGATAAATTCTACGCGCCAGGATACGGCGGTCGAAATGATATCATACCGTGGAATATTCTCGGCCGTAATTACCGTTAACTGATACGCGCGCGATTTTCTAATAATTAAAATGAAAGGACGGGATATATAAAAAGTTATCTACGATCGCGCGTTTCCTGAAATCCCAATATGCTGAAATCTCAACACGCCCCATCCGTGAACATGATCGTAAATAAGCACGCCACGTTCCTCTAGATTGTATAATAATGGACACTTAATCGTCGTAAGAGGTCGTAATTGGAATATATCCCGCGATAAGATTTCCCGTTTAACCCTCAGCAGGCGCCGGTTTCCCGTTGCATAGAAATCACAGCGAGACAAATCGTCATTTTGAAAAATATCACGCAGAATTGGGCAATGTCCAACTAGAGATAATTAGGCTTGCCATAAGAGGCAGCTCTATTACGATGCAGACAAGGTCTGGCGCCGCAGTAGTAACAATGGCATAAACTAGCGTGGAGGCAAAACGGGGAATGATAAATCTGGACCCAGAGAAGCACATAGAACCGTAAGCGCGTATATATAAGATTATGTATAACTACATCCCGCAATTGCGTATAATCGAGGTCATTTAAATGAAGGTTTCTGTATATTTTTATTCATATGAAAATAATTTTTGGATACTATAAAATAATTTAAAATATTACGATAGAGATGTAGGAAATTTATCTCTCGTGACAATTTTATAGGACGAAAGAGGGTAGAAACGGAACAAACTTTTAATATGCGGATATATATTTTACATAATTTCTTGCGTCTGTCATGTCCAAGCTCTTGTACGCGACTCGCTGTTTTTTTTTTCTAAACATCTTGCGGCAACCGTACATTCAGTTGTCGATAGCGGTTCTTCCAAAATATATCTATATGTCTTACAATTTTATATTCTTTCCTGTAAATTTTAAGAGAGAAAGAATTATACAAGAGAGAAAAAGAGAAAGGAAAAAGAGAAAGACGGAGATAAAGATTGTAGTTGTCAGCAATATTTCCACAATTTTAAAACACATTTAGTACATAGAATACACGCCCCGTGCATCATTATGCAAATGAGATTCTTTCCTGAACATTTTAAAGAATATATCTCGATTTTTATCTTCTCTACCAGAGAATAATTTTCTTGAAAGTATTAAGTTACACGCCTTGCGCGCACAAGGACGCAAGCACTGCGCGAGAGTGAAGACCAACTTCTGCTGCCAGTCAATTATTAAATGGGTAGCCTAGCCGTATCATACGTAACGCTGCCTAGTAATCGGGAAAACGGAGACAATGGCCGCCACGCTGTGCCGCGGAAGGTTAACAGCCTCCATCGCGACACTACACAAATGTCTCCTACGCGGCATACACCGACCATGCAATGTATGACTGATGCATGCGTGGAAAGAACACGTCCGGCTCGATGCCAGATAACGTCCGCGACAGTAATGAGAAAGATCGTATATGATCTTCCTAGATTTCTACTTAAAGAAATAAATGAACATATATTTTATTGCTCGTGCTACCACCAAAAAATTTTTAACTTTTAATTTCATTAAAAGGAAATTATTATTATTTTTTTTATTACAATTTATTAAAAGATTAAAAATATAAGAGGAAAATCATAATTATTATATAATTTTTTCTATAAATCTATACCATTTTTTTTCAAAAAACTATTTCCCTCTCTCTCTACAGTTGCGCAAAAGAAATATTTCAGATGATAAGATCAGGTGGACTCAGGTGTATATGTACTTAATTAGATTTATTTATCTCGAACTAGATTCCGCTGCCACTTTGCGACACTATTAGGGCTCGTATTATTCTATTTTCAACAGATTACCATTCACATATGTTATTCTAAACACGCAGATTAGATAAAGTATATCACACCTAACTTGACGTGGAATTCTTATCAAATGAATTCATTCAAATTTACAGTTTAATCCAGGATAGGTCAATGGAATGGTCTAGCACGATCTAGCACGTTTAACCTGGCTCGACATTGCCAATCGGGCATTGAAGTCTCCTCTTTTCCTGCGACTACACGTCGCAGTGCGCGACCAGTAACGGTGGCTGATGTACGACAACAAATAACGATTGGTGCGAAAGAAGGAGACCGAGTTAGCCGACTTGGAAAAGCGGTGGAAGCGAGACGGAGCACTTCCTCCTCTCGATAGCAAGTCGATTCGAACCGGTCGCACCGCCATTTTCCCCAAGTTTTTGCCGGCGCGGTCAACGGTTCGCTCGGCACAAGCTCGGGCCAACCAGGTCACTCCTCATTCTTCTCAAGTTTGTCGTAAACCCTCCCGATGACGTCGCGATGACACGGTGTCGGGAAGAAATGCAACAATGCAAGTTCCGGCACGATACTTACGTTCCGGTATGTGACTTAACGTCGGCGGCGCGAATTTGCACGAGTATTTCACGGCGATAGGAATTCGTTAATCAAACGAGGTGACCCCGGACCACTCGATTAACGGAAAACTTATTTTTAGCTCGCGAAAGACGGCGAAATGCACAGAATCGACGCTTATCATCTGTTTGCGCTAGTTATCAAATAATATTTCGCGTAAAATCTCATAGCAAAATCACAAATAGAAATACCTATCTAAAAATAAAACATCCGTTTCCTTCCCCCAATTTTAATTAAACTATCCTGAATTTAATATATTTTAAATATATTTTAAAATAAAAAGGTGATGACGTCAACGGTCCACTTAATCCTCCGTACCACTTCATTCTCCTCGAGTATTACCGCAGGGCAAACGCGTCACTCGTCGTCCACGCAAATACTACGACGCTCGTTGTTCCTGGACGGTATTTCCCAGAACCGACGTTCCGGTATCGAGCATAGACCCAAGAAGTTTGTGTGCCGCATTCCGATCTGCACCACCCAGACCGGTATTAATTACCTAAGTCGATAAGAGCCGCCGAGGCGACAAGCTGCGGGCCACCGTGCGGCGACGGACGTCGCATTACGGGACTTTTCTGCCGACGCCGTCGCCGTCGCGCAGTAGAAAGGAACTGTCGCGTGATCGCGCCGGCATAAAAGGCGGTATCTGGCGATTACGTGGACGTTCGGATTAACCTCCGTTCGCCGCGCCGAGTAGCACGCACCAGCTGCGAGAAATTGCGAACGAAGAACGAATGCCTCGCGACGATCCTCAACGCGCGGCGAATTTTTTGCACGCGCAACGTATTCTTCGTGCACTTTAAACCTTTACGGGTTTTCTTCAGCGTGTATCGTAAGCCACGATATCCCTCTTACCGCATAATACAAACCATATGCCTCGCGGCTTTGAATTTAATACTTTGAATGTATAGGCTTTATCCAGCGTGTAACACAATTACTATAACGATTACGATAAGTCGATTCTTTACCATAAAAATGATTTTAATCGCAACCTGATTCCGTAACATGGATTCAGAGTTGCATGGTTCAAAAAAATATTAAGCACGCTTCGAATGAGAATATCAAAAAATGAGGACATTTAAGTACCGTACATAATCGTTCGCTTTTTGCAAATATGAACAAATTGAATAAATAAAGATTTAATAGATAATGAAAAATAATTAAACATGACTTAACTAAGTTCTAATAAAGTTTAAAGCAGGGATTTTCTTTATTAAATTCCCGTTATACTTTCAGTATTACTCTAACTTCGATTATCACGGAAAGAATGGTTTTGCTGAAATATCTAAAAATTTGGCCAGATACAGATCTGAAAATAATTTTGTTAGACCATCAAAAGTAACTAAATAGGACGCTCAAAATAATTGCTAGAATATTAAAACGTTTTGCAACATTATCATCATGCATGCTTGAGTGTCCTACTTAGTTACTTTTGATGGTCTAACAAAATTATCTTCAGATCTGTATTTGACCAAATTTTTAGATATTTCGGCAAAACCGTTCTTTCCGTGTAGAGTCACAGTACTCCCCCGTGGCTCCATTTCTGTTTGCGTTTGCTCCTAATTCGTCAAACCCTTCGCCAGACAAAAGGTTCGCCATCAGCAAATACATAACCGAGCGGGCATCAAAGTCTCCACAGGCCGACCGGCACCTTATAAGCAACTTTTGGTGAGTGGGTTAGTCACGAGGAGCACATTCGTCTGTTTGTTCTCCTATTGACACACTTTACGGGCATGGCGTAATATGGCGCGTCCAGAGACGCTCAACCCGATCGCGCGTTACTTTTCAATCGGCCGCCGAGTAATATCCAGCGAACGGGGCCCGCAGCGGCAGCGGAGCCAGCCGTGGTAACCGATGGTTGAGCCTCTCTGGTTGGTTAACGGTCACCGGCGTTCATAGCCTGCACTGAATCGCAACACGGTTTGTTCAACTCGAAATCGTCATCGCCGTGGTCGTCATCCGTGGTTCACCCGCAAATGGAACTTACAATTAGCCAAGGCGGAGAACAACAAGGACGCCCTCGACAGCACGTATCAGTCCTATTGTATTCGCAAGATGATGAAAAAGCGTTCTCACACGCTCGTGGAAAGAAAGACGAAGGAACACAGCGGACGTGACCACCCATCGTCGACCGCATCGACTATTGTAATTGATACCCGTTCTTTCAGAGCTGCGTAACACGCTGTCGCGCTGGTGTCCTTCACGAACTTTCGCATCACTAATTTGTACAACATTTAATTGTTAATTGGTAAAAAAGGTAAGTGTGTCTCAAGGAGACGTTCTTATGAAAGAGCATAACTTATATCCATAATTCAATTATTCCACTTTAGCTAATTAAGTTTTAAAATCGATGACTTTTGAATACCACGAACGTGACATACTTACTTCGTTCACTCGTCTGCTATAAATAAAACGAGGATTTCGGATGCGTAATAACACGGAATTGCACTTGCTCCTGCAAACGTGTGTCACTTAACGCATCAGGTGCTCAATTTGAAAGTATATAATTATAATTAAGCGCATGTGGATCAGGATAAGCCAGATATAGGCCTACAGTAACGTGGTGAAAGGATCAGGATTTCCTCCAGAGGATTTGCATACTCGCTTGCACGATCGTGTTAGGCGCGCAATTATCCACAAGCCTCTTAGATTGGGTGGAATGATGGAAAGGTGCTTCAAGCGTATCGAGATCGTTGTGGGATCCGAGCAACGCGTACAAACAAAATAGAATTCCAAAAATATAAAACAGCAATTTATGTATGTGTATAAAATGGCATTTAGAAAATAAAATTAATAAAATACATAAAGAACCGTTATTTCTAAAAAAAACCCTCATTTTTTCTATCTTGATATTTCATATATTTCAAGATTTTATTCTATATTTTCGAAAAATATAATGAATAAAAACATTAAAATATATGTAAATAGTAGACTGTAATATTTCTAAAAATAACAATCCTCTTTGTGCGATTTCACTCCGCGTTAAATGTCTGGTAAGAAATCGTAAAACGCAAAAAATTTGGATGTTACAAAAGTAGAGAAAGATCTCGTAATATTAAAAAATTTAAATCATGAGTTCTTTCGACTTTTGTACATTTGGATCAACGATCTGGCTCACTGTGCGGCACTTGTGGGATTTACACGCGGCGCGATATTCGGCGCGGCATCGGCAGGAGTGAATTAACGGATGATATATTCGTAACCTGTTTCCATTTTCCCGCAGCACACTAACGGCACGGCCGGTCGTCATGAATAACGATTTAACTCTCTAGAGAAGAGGTGGGGTCTTCTCGTGGATTTCTACGTAAGTGGCGAAATCGTTCTTTCGCACATAATCGCGCCTGAAACATTATCGCATTTTCATTGCATCAAGGCCGTGCATCGTTTGCAGGCCGCGAATTTTTTATGCTTATCACTCGGCCACTCGTGCAATAGAAAAGTTTCGCTTTCGGGTCAAACGAATGCGGGTTATTTATACCATTATTGAGAAATCATTTCCATGAAATATTTATATCCAACTGATTATTCACGATAATATCAAACATGTTCTCGTTTTGTTATTTTAAGGATTATAGTAGAATATAATGTAAAACTTGTAAAAATGAGCATTGAAGAGGAAATATTTGCATTAAATGTTATCCAAAATGATATTCCCATCTCTATATTAGATTTTTATTAAACAACATAGCAAATTAAATCATTACCCTTTCCTTCATATTATTTAAATACATACACACACACACACACACACACACACACACACACACACACACACACACACACACACACAC
>NJRP01000125.1:92260-107301 GCA_003063835.1 Aphaenogaster floridana | reverse complement strand
TTCTCCTCACTCGTTTTTTCGCCATTTCGCCGTTGCTACTTGTGCTTCCTTCTAGCGCTATCAATTGTTTTGCACATCCCGCAAAGTCATTTCTGTGTTTCCTACCACCAGATGATGGACGTATCACGGAAAATTTTCGCGTCGTCCTTGGGCGAAGACGATACATTAAGATCTCCGTTAACGAGACGATAATCGACGCGAACTCAACTGCAAAGATAATATTATCCTGCGTCTACTGCGTCTATTACATTTAAGCAAAAAACGTTAAAGAATAAATGAAAAAATCCGGAATAAATTTGCATTACATTCTGCGAATATATGTGAATAAATTTCTGATATAAAATCGTATTTTTACATAAAAATAAATTCGTAAACAAAATGCAGATATAAATATGAAAATAAAATTACATATTACATTTCGTTATATAAGATAATTTTTGTTCTGGTTTTTTTCTTATTTTCTCTCTCTCTCTCTCTCTCTCTCTCTCTCTCTCTCTCTCTCTCTCTCTCTCTCTCTAGCTATCTATCTGTCTATCTATCTATCTATGAGTGTCTCTCCTTACAACATACTTGCTATTTTTAACTTTCTTCGTGGAGATAGAATGATAGTTTCTTGCTTCAGATGGAGCATCAAGTTAATAAATTGAAAAGCAGTAGTGAATGTAGAAATTCCTGTTTCTTTTTCGTTTTGCAAGAACAGCTTTTATCGCTGTTAAAACACCCTTATAACGAAAGTTCCGATATCTCTCTTTTTTGAAAATCCATTCCGCATGGCAATAGTGCACGCCCGAAACGAAATAGAAAGTAAACAATCAAGTTTCGGTTCTACTTTGATCCGGTTTTATTCCGGATATTTAATACGCCCAAGTAAATTGATAATTATCAAGAAATCTGAAACTCCTATAATGTCAACGGAACGAGTACTATGGATTATTAATATTGTATGAGCACACGTTATATCATATATTTTTTTCATCAATCATACCTAGGCCGGTATTCATAGTCTTCAAGACCGTCTTAAGTAATGTCTTAAGACGCTAATACGGCTCTGTGATTGGTTCATGACATCTTAAGATTGAACTTAAGACGGCCTTAAATAACTATGAATACCGGCCCTAGACTAAATAAACCCGTAAGTCATAAGTTTTCTTTTCGCGTTATTCATATTAATAATTATTATTTGCTAGATGTCATAGATGTAACAAAACTCTAAATTAAACTAGTAATAATTGCGCCTATATTGAAAATATTACATATATTAATACCCTCATTGTGACTTGTAGTTTTATAAGCATATAGAACATTTATAAAACATTTATAATCTTTATATTAATTTTTCGTTTTGTAAAATTCATAATAAAAACCGTGCTCTTACGAATAAAGTAATATTCGATATGTAACCATGTAGAGAATGCACACAAAAAACCGTACATGTCATCCGACGCAATTATTATGATATTAACGTCATTATCGCGATTTTGAATCAAACAAAACTTCAAGATCGGATTTCAGCCGCCACACACGACGGCCGTTCGAAGGATGCATCTTAATGACATGTCCACTGAGCGCCGAATGCCGCAAGTGCTCTCGACGTACAAGATAAGATAATGCACGGAATAAAGCACAGTGATCAGACACGAGCCGGCCACAGAAGTAACTCCGATTTTTGCATCGCCTGCCTTTCTTCCGCTCTTTTCCTCCGCTACCTTCCACCTCGTGACTGATGGTCGCGTTATAGCGACGTGCACGTCAGATGCATCACGCGTCCTCGCGTCTTTGGAAACCTGTTCCGTCGGCACTTTGAAGCCAGTCGATCGCCATTTGCCGTTCGTTCGAGACGCCGACCGAAAATTTTCATTTTTATGGTATGGCCAGATTGACCGTGAAAAAAAGAAAGAGAGAGGACGAAGGAGAAATTCAAATGCGGGGAGAAATGGATAGAGAAAAAGAAAAAAAGACTCGTGACAAGACTTTGAGAACGACAGGCACACGAGCTTGACACTCGAGGCAACCGACACGTGCGTTTACTTTGAAGATGATGAAAAATAAGAATCGCTTGAAGACTGCACCTCACGCTTCTCCAGAACCAACGGAAAGTGGCATTATATGTTTTTAATTAGAATGTAGTCCTGCATCCAAATTGAATCGATATTTTGATAGTTAAGAGAATGTGTAGCTTATTTTATAGAAAATAAGGGGAGTCGAAGAAAATAATGTCTACAGAAATCTACATATTAAAACATAAAAATAATAGAAACAATAATGATTTCAATTAACGTTTAACGAACACCAAACTTTAATCGTTAAAGCTCAGTATCCTTAAGGGACTATACTATCTCTTGATTAATTCTCTCTCTCTCCTGTTATAAATTCTGTATATTATTATATCTGTGATTAATTAATCCATAATTAATTGAAGCCAAACATCTCCAATAACATCTCAATAATTACAATCAAATCTAGTAAGAAAGATGAAAAATCAGAAGTAAATATATTCATCATTTCGAAAGCTGTTAGACATCTACCGTTCGAGCAAATGCATGTCGGAGAAAGTCGGATCCGGAAATGGTACAGTTTTCGGCGGTGGCTGTCGCGCTTGTTTCCGGCCACGAATTCAGCCTCAATTCAACTACAAAGGTCCTGTCCATCACGCAGGGGCAGCCGAGCATGAAAACAAAACTTAATTCGTGAATTCCGGTGCGAACTACAACAGTCGCTCGCGCGAGAGACGGGGAGGCAAGAGGGTTCGGAGAATTCGAGAAGAGGCGCGCTCTTACTTCGTTCGTGTTTACTTTCTACGGGAGACAATCGAAGGGAGGTCTCTTCCCGGGATGCTTTCACGATTGTCTTTCGCCGCCGTTCTCATGCTACCAGTGTTCGGGAGAGCCAATCGAGTTAACGCCGACACAGCACGCGCAGTTTACACGCGCGCGTGCTCTTTAATTTCGACCGCGGCGAAAGTGTTTTAACCTCGATCGAAAGTGCATCGAGATGCACGCGCTACCACCATCGGGAGATGGCGAGATGGCGAAATGGCCCCTTTCGAATTTTTATAGCCCGAGACGCGATCGGGCGCGGGCTCGTTTCGCTAGACATTTACGCGCATCCGCTCCGTATAGTGGTCACCCCGGCTGTATCGTTAACCCTGAAACCAGATGGCCCGGCCCTCGACAACCGCCGTCACCTACGTTTTAGATGGCATCCTAAAATCGTCCCCGCAGAATGTGCAAGAATAAAGATATTGCGGGGCACATAACAGAGAGTAAGTACAGGGATAAAATCTATTCTCGTGCGTTTAAATTCTACAAGAGCACCTTATCGTAAATATATTAAACGGGTTTAATATAGCTATAAAATAATCAAGCAGAAGCGGTCCCCAGCGAGGGAAGCTGTATCAATTTCGAGAATCAGCGGGATAATTTGGATGCAGGATCGGTCGGAGAAATTATGAAGGGGACCGAATGGCGCCTCGCACCGTCATGGTCGACCGTTCCATTTCACGATCAAACCAAATAACTGAAATTCATATACGAAAGTTGGTCGCACTTAAAAAATACGGATCCAGGGCGGGCCGCCGACCACCGGTGTTTTCACCGATACAAGTGCGGACCGGCGAAACGCGAGTGAAACGTAATAATTACATATTACGCTCCCGCGGAGAAATAACCGCGTCAGTCGCTGCCAGAAATCGCAATTTTCGTGAACAGGTCGCCGTGGAGAGGCTTTCGTTTTCGCTACACCGCTGTCTCGTTACGAAAGTTCACGCATTTAGCTTCCTGCCGGTTAAAAATCACTCTCGTTCCTCGCATGCGTTTTGATCTACGTTGAAGCTTGCGACTCTAATGTCCATATTAGAGTCACATTCTCGTAGCTAAATATATAACTAATAAATTAACAAAATAAAATAAAAACAAAAAATAAAACTGTGTCGTTTCAAACGAAACGAAAGAAAAACTAACGTCGGAGAAATTAATACTCGAAGAAATTATTTTGATAAAAAAAATAGAGTTCCCGTTGGGCTGGCCAAGAAAATACTATCATATACTCGGTTATGAAGGCACGTGGTAATACAATATGAATAAACGAGATAGTAAGATCAGCTAGAAATCCTTTCCTATCTGTCCGCCGCAATGTCTTTCATTTCGCAAGATCCTCTCCGCGATCATTTTTACTGACGCTGTATTTTTTCCTTCTCGGTTCCATTTTGCGGTCGGGACTGAAAAGAATCGAGAGAGACGACGAGATGTAATTCGCGGTTGCTCGTCACGGATTGTATGACGGAAGAGGGATCGGCTTTATCTGCATAAATGACGGTGTGATTTTGTCTACATTGTAACGGCATATGCACCGATAGCATCGATATCAATGGTAATTTAATTTACACTCGATCATGTTCCGTTATATTTCCGTTATACTTGTACGAGCATAAATATTGGTCATGAATTTAGATTAGTCGCTTACATTAAATTTCAACAATTTGGCGATTTATACATATATCTTACAATTAATAATATAATAAGATAATAGGCCAATAAACGAACAAGATAGGTGTTAGTTTTTAGGAAACTTAAGGAAATTTAAGGAAACTAACACCCATCTTGCTCGTTTATTGGCTTATTACTTTATTATATTATTGTTGTTAATACAAGCCAAAAAAATTAAATTTATTCTCGCAATTATATTACATTGTTAGAAACGAATCATTATTAATCCGTGCGCTAAGAATTAACGTATGTAAATATGACATATTAAATATTCGTTTGTAATGCTAATTTCATTCTAATAAAGCAATTATGTTCCAAGTGATTAATAAATCAATGTCTATCTATGCTAGTTTTATTCCGTCGAGCAGTGATATTCAAATGCGGTATTTTTCCGCAATGGAAATAAAAGCTCGGATTTCTATTTACGACGTCTCGACGGCAACGGCATCTTTTTCACTTTTTGATAATTAATGAGTAAAATGCAATTGCGTCACAAATCTGACGATCCGTTGACATCACTGCCGATCCACGAGATTATTTCCGTTGATTACCATTGATGACAACTATAAATACGACGACTCTGCATATGCGCCACACGAAACGTCCGAGCGAAGCAAACCTAGGACAAGCCTGATGTTTAAACAGAGTATCGGCTTCCCTTGGTTTATTCATGTACGCATTAACATACAGAACGAAGGGCTCTCTACGGACGGTACCATACCGGTATTATACATTCGCCGGCAGTCAGTGATAATCCAGAACGATACATCACGTCGCGGGCGTAAAACGCGAATTACTAACGAGATCCGGTTCGCTTTCACAAAGAGACGCGAGGCCCTCGCTATTATTCCCGCTAAACATTCGCAAACATGCTCGTAGTCGGAATTGCTCTGCCGTGATACGTGGACAAAAATGCTAAACTGTTCGATTTGACATGTGAAATGTAAGGAAGTTACAAAATCCTATGTACAACGTATCTTTGCCAATGTGGAGTTGATTTTTCTTTGAAAACATCGCGAGAGATTAGCATTCAATGCAACTTTCTAACTCTCAACATTGTATATCTTTACAATTAAGTCTCAATATTCTGATAAAGAAAAGTCCACATAAAATTAAGCGAAGCATACGATTTTGTCATTTATTTGCTCTCTTTTAGTACCAAAGAGAAAATCCTTATTTTCAATCATAAATTATGCTGAAAGCAATGAGTGAATGCTTTGACATTTCCGCCGAGGATAAATCAACTTCAAACTGGTCAAAAAATCCGCTATTAAAGAAAATGTGCAAAAACGACTTATCTTTTCTCTCCATTTACGTATGTATACTGTATTTAATAATACTTTATATAATCAGTTATATAAAAATTCCAACGGCAGTCTACACTTTTATTTGATATTTAATTATATACACTGCTTTCAGGGAGAGAAAGAGATAAGCTGTAGAATAGCATATGCACATAGTAAATTAATAGCTACTAAAATGCAAGGTTTTGTGATCGCCAAGTAGTTGCTCGTCATTCTGACGCCTTCGCGGAGAAATCAAGCGTTTGCGCGAAGCCATGCTGCCTGCGTCCGGTCAACGGACGCTTATTAATCCAATGATCTGCTGCGTAATCCAGCATCGTTTATTAATCGCTATCGGCTCCGCGTCGCGAGAGGGCCGACTATCAACGTACTCACGGACTAATGAGCTTCGCCCGAAGACAAGAGAGAAACGTGCGTCTAATGAGCGTCCGACGCGCGATAATAAATCGCCGGCTGGCTGGCGCGCGCGCGAGCGCCGCGAGAAAAGAAGTCTCGATGCAAATCGATCGACACTCCTTTTTGTTCCTGTTTCCCGCACGCTCCGATCGATCGGACTCCGCCGCAGCGTTCCGATCCAATAAATAAGAACGGAACAGCACGCCGCGGTCTGTATAATCTCTGTCGCTCATGCGAATCGGTTTTGCCGGCGCGATCGGCGACAATCCGTCCCGACCGGCCGTTTCGCTCGCGATCGGCTAAGAACGACCCCCTTATTCTTGACGAAACACTCTAAATTATATGCCTGCCGTTATTACGGCCCCGCTGACCCGTAACTGTAATATAATAATCGACCGTGACTCGTGGAAAACGTAACTGGCTCCGATACGCGGGTAGAGCTTCGAAAATCGAAATCTGAAGACTTATGTAACAATCGATGCAAATACACGTTATAAATGTCATACCGTCTTTTTTCTTATGCTAACTTATGCAAAGAAAGTTTCTTGTTTTTAACTTTCTTGACGACAAATATTTCTTATGTAACTATACGAAGAAAAGTGCATTAAAATCTTATTGAGAAGTGCATATCCGTGTAAGTTATTAACTATAAGCATCGTTATATACGTCCACTCTAAGTAAATAATAAATTTCTTTTTGTTAATTTATCACAATTGTTATTTCATGCTGATTAATATAGAATGATAACTCAAGATGGTATATCATAAATACAATGCATTTGTCTTGTTTGCTAAACATTTTTTTTAAAAACTTCGCATGTCGCAGCTAAAAGGTTAAATGTCTTATTAAGCGTAAGATAAATTTAATGGAAATACCCAAACAAAAATCGCGCTTTTACATCGATATATCACACTGCCTTGGCAAAAGATGCACGTGCACGGAAAGAAGAAGAGAAGAAGGACTTTATCCTCGCTGATGTTTATCTCGTCTAGTCCGTCTGCGATAATTATATACATTACGTTACAAAAAAAAAGAGGCGCACGATCGAGCAACGCGAGTCCACTACGCGAAGCGTCGTGTGTTTCTGAACATTATTGAGTCTATATACCATATCTATGTACCATACACCGGTCACGTTTCTTGGAATAAGGCTTAGAAACTGGGCTCTATATTCCACGAGGTATTTATTCGTATCACGAACCCCGTAGCACGGAGGTTGGTCCGCTTGACGACGGCAGAAAAGTCGGGATGTTTACTGGAACTGGACATACACTTGGATACTACTCCGGTGCGCGGCCTGCCAGCTTTATTCGCCGTGAAAAGGCGATTGCGAGATATTCGCGGGGTATCCCGCGGGCATTCGCGCTCTTTGAGAGCGCGAGGCTTACATAAACGTTCTCGCGCGATGCCACCGAGTGGCGCGGGATTGACGATTATCCGCGTCACGACGGTAAAAGGGGTAAGCGTTTTCAATTACATTTCTCTACGTGGCCATTCGCGGTTCCGTAATCCCGGTTCCGAGGATTACAGACGCCGGTACACGCCCGCGTTTGATATATTTCGAAGAGAATACCGAACGATTTGTTTCGGACCTACGCATATTCGTCTCACGCGGCCACCTTGAAAGGCCAATCCCCTCAGATCGTGATTTTTCAGAAAGTCACGACTCCCTCGTGCATGACAAAATAGAATATATTATGCCGATAGTATGTATTTAACTCTCACAGTGGCATTCAATTCACGTAGCACAATTAAACTAAAGATTAAGGACTCATAAGACTTATTATGAAATAACGAAAGTCGTGAATAAAACGTTGAAATCGGCTGTGTGTGTGTCAATCTTCCGCAGTCGTTTTTTATAACAATGATATACGAAAAGGAAAGATATTAAAACTGTTGAAGTCTTCTTCTTCCTAATTAAAAATTTGTTAATTTTTTCAAATTGAAATTTATTCTCAATTCGTAATAATTGAGATCGACGAGCTCCCTTTAGAAAAATTAAATTTATGTTCGCAACAAAGACAAATTATGTATATTGTATCATTAATGAAGAGAATCTATAGATAAATAAACACAAGAATTTCTAATATTTATTGCTTGGTTGAATCGATCTTACACTAGAGAAAGAGTAACAGTCAGTGTTACGAATTGAGTGTCAACGGAGAAAAGCGAGAAAACTATTATCGCCCGCAGCTTTTGCAATGAAACCTTCGGAAATATCGATCGCTAGAAGCGAGAATTAGAACAACGAAGCTAACGCACATAATTACAACCTAAATTTACGACAAAGTTCTGACATGCGCTACGAACTGTATCAAGGACAAGCGGAAGCCGGATGAACCGAGGATACTCCTCGAAGAAGAATAATGACCCACAAATTTAACGACTGTACTGAAAGTTTATTTACGAGTTCATTTACCAAGTCCAATCAAGGAGTTTCGTCGCTTTCTCGCGCACGCGGGATGCACCGACGTTCATTTCGAGAAAAATCACGGTGCACTCACGATGTCTTTCATCATCCCTCGTTTCTTTGTGGAAAGACAATTATTGTACTTACTCCTGATCCGTAGAAATGGAATTTTGTCATGGATCGTTAATAAACGCCTGGAGTAATTGCAAAGGTAACTCACCGGAGTATACACACAGACCCCAAGTAATTTCCAAATTCGTTACCAGCTATTTAGACATGTTTATTATTTCACGTAAATATTTAATCTCAAATTATTTTAATTATTAAGTTATTAAAATAATACGCGGCTGTAATTTTCATGTATCAAATTAACATATTCACTTAAATAATTTAAAATTGATATTTAAATATTAACTTTATTTAAACTACATATTTATTTATCATATACTGATTGTTATATATTGTTATATAAGTGTGTTTAATTAATATATTAATAATTTATCTTACTAATTTTAATTTTTTACGACGCAATGAAGCTAAGTAGTTTATTTAATATCGTTGTTGCAAAAGATTCTTATAAATTATATGTAGATTTAGATGTAAATTATGTGTAGAGAATAAAACCTTTTAGCTATTAATATATAGCTTTAACATCGTTTTTAAGAGGACACGCCATATACAACAGGGAATAAGTGGCCGCGTTTCTCCGGCGCGATGAATGTTTTGCAAAATGACTGGCACGAGCACTATTTAATGATTGGCTTATACACGCGAATAATATAGTATGAACGAGCATAAAAAAACTCCTAAAGTAATTTTAATCAACGAAACTAGCATGTAGTCCTCATAAAGGATCCACCATAAAGTCCTATTTAACTTCGATCATCTTGCCGACTTTTTATTTGCAAAAGAAATCTTATTATATTTCAGAAGTATTGTTCGGAATATAATTATTAATATTTTCTAAACAATATAAAACAGTAGCATCGTTTGAGAAGATTACGGGATAAAGAGTATAGTTCTGATAATTAAAGGCTCCAATAATGAACGTTCTCATTATCGGACATAATTAAAGTAATTGGAAATAATAGTTCTTACACCTGTTAGGTCCCATTATTTGCAAGTAATAACTCTACCAATGTACAATACGCTTTTGACAAGGAAGTTCATCGAAGATTCGAAAATCACTTCAAGACTGAGTCAAGTGCGATATAACGTATACCTTCATCGTTTCGCGATTCATCTCTCATGCTTTGAATTTCGATCTCCAAGATTTCACAATTAGAACAGCTGCATAAAATGT
Organism: Aphaenogaster floridana; assembly: GCA_003063835.1. Lineage (NCBI taxonomy): Eukaryota > Metazoa > Arthropoda > Insecta > Hymenoptera > Formicidae > Aphaenogaster > Aphaenogaster floridana. The sequence goes on along the minus strand of NJRP01000125.1, from coordinate 97,404 downwards.
TGTTACTGTCGACCGAAATAAATTACGACGACTGCGACAAGTAGCAATTTACTTCAGTCTGACAGTGCCATTATAATGGAACATTTGCAATGATGATAAGACAGTCGGCGGTTATAAAAACTAGTTCAAAAAATTCTATAAGTTTCTTTTATAATAGTCTCTCTTGTGACACTCTTCATAAAATAAACTTATGGTAAATTTTATTCGCAAATTTTATTCACTTCAAACACGAAAACTCCAGTATATAATTTTTTACTTCAATAATATTTCGATTATCATAATAAATCCATATAAATAAATTCATATAATTAAAATCATCAGTTATTGAATTTACATTTATATTAACCGAATGGTTCTAACAGTAAAAAATGGAATTAATTATAAATAAAATTTTCATACGTTATTAAATTTTATAAAATATAGAATTTAAATAAACATATAATAGCAATACGAAAAAAATAACTTTAGTTTATAATATACAAAGACCCAGGGGAGAAAACAAGGAATGTCAGTTTTATTAAAAATAAGATATGGTCGCGCGCGCACGTCATTTTGTAGCGTTTAAGAGATACTACACGGAGAAAATTTTATATAAAAAATTACTATGTATGGCAGTAGCCGTGGACCATTGCTGGAATTATAAAAATTTTTACTATATATATATGTTATTATATTAATAATTATTAAACTCTTTTGTGAAAACATAGTAAAAATTTTTATAATTCCAGCATGGTGTCCACGGCTACTGCCATACATAGTAATTTTTAATATAAAATTTTCTCCGTGTACAAACATCAATGATACTACAATGTACATCTTGGATTAAAAACTGTATTAATCAGTGAAAAAATGAAGGTAGAACATTCGGGTATAGGGGAAATAGCAAACTTTAAAGTTCATTTTACTCAAAAGTATAAAACTGACATTCCTTGTTTTACCCCCCGGATCTTCATATGCGGAATGTAGACAGCATGTTGACAAGCTTATCGAAAATTAAAACATATTAAGAACTAACGATAAAAGTATACTCCTCTATATACATTGTGAATATTTCAATTGACAAATCTTTTTAATTCGAAAGGATTTCGGTTTTAAGAAACAAGTATTACGTGTCTAAATAGATATCACATATCTGAGAGAAACGTAATAAAATATTCGGAGCACCGCGAAATCTTTCGCGCGCGCCGATAATTGGCGCTCCGAAAAGCAACATTCGAGGACAACGAACCTCCGGCGAAGTTTCAACACATTCTACGATCGCGCGAAGAGCAGCGATCTACGCCGGTCCGTTCTACGATCGCGCGGCAGGAAAGATTAAAGGGCACTTACCCCCAACGGCGGCTTAATCCGTCCGGTATCATATCCAGAGTGTCGTGTGGCACAATCAAGAAACGAAATAATACAAAAACTCTTCACCACCAAATGCGGAGCGGAACTCGCGCGCTATCCGGGACCGCGCTCGCGATCCGTGTCACCGCGTAATCGCACAACCGCCGTTCCCGTTGATGTCACTCCCGTTCCTCGAGTACGAAGGACCGAAACGCGAGTCGCGACGCCGGTCGTCGCGTCAAGTCGAAGGTCGGACTGTCCGTTTTCGTCGTTCTCTCCCGTTGTTCGTTCTTCTTTCTTACGAGAGCGGTAACCGTGCGAAAGGTCGCGTGGGCGACCGCGACGGGCTGGGATCGAATGGCGGAGCGGAGACGAACGGAGCCGCAACGAGCGCGATGAACCGAGCGGGCCGAACGTCGGCGACCAAGTGAGAGGCTAGCGGCACCGCCGCGCAAGCCGCGTGACGTCACAGGGTCTCCTCTCTTTTTTGCCATTCCACGGCGCGCGAGAAAGGTGCCCGTACCACCTCGCGGGCCCCCTTCTCTCCGTCCGCGTTGCCCTTCTTCTTAGCCGCGGTGCCACCGCCGAGCGCGGTGGAACGTACTCCTCGATGATAGCCCACGCGGCTTATCGGCCTCGACGTTTCCGCCGACCAAATTCCTGGCGGTTCGCGCGCGGTCGCACGGTCCCCCGATAAACCGGTGACCGCTTCCGGCGTTTCGGTTCAACGATTCGGGCCCCGATTTAGGGCAGCTCGAATTCCGATTCCAGATCCGCGCCGAAAAGAAAAAAAAAAGAATCTGATTCTTAACGCTTCATTCGCAGCCGTGCGCGTAGATAATAGAGCGGTGACACACTTTGATACTTATCGTATGACTAGACAAAGGCTTTCATTGTGATCTGTATATCTGACTCGAGATTCTAATCTTCTGACGTGAAATTGAAATTTGTTGTCTTTTCGAAGTAGGTCACGTGTCATGTATATGTTGATAAGTCGTAAAAGATCTAACGACCAGACCACACACTGCTTGCGCTCACCGATTTGGACCAAATTTGGAATATATTTGGATTATCATTAGGCATGACTCCTGGTAAAGCCGTTTTGATGCCTAGGCCTTGGTTGTCCCTAGCCAGAGTCTCAATGTTGCGCCTTTAGTAGTGCTTTAGCAGTGGCGAAATTTTCTAGATATGTTATTGTCTCCTTCATTTCGACGCAAATACATTGACCTGCAATTTTAAGGATAATAATAAATAATGCAACGTTAAGGATAATAATAAAAGGAAAAAGAACGGACACAAATGATAAGGTAGGTGCTAGGTTTCTGGCTTTACCAGGAGTCATGTCTAATGATAGTCTAAATATATTCCAAATTTGGTCCAAATCGGTGAGCGCAAGCAGTGTGTGTGTGGTCTGGTCGTAAATCTAACGGGAAGGTTTCCAAGTGTAAATCCCAAAATATACCAAACCTACACAGATCACTTCTTTCAGTAATCAAAAAGAGAAATTTATTATTTACAACCTCGACGATATAAACGCAAACAAATATCAAATATACACGAATTTTAACGAATCAGTAGCGTATTACATGCATCATTTTGTCTAGTTTTTTTAGTAAAATATAATTTAATATATAATATAATTTAATATAATTTAATATATAATATAATTTAATATAATTTTTTTGGCTGTATTAACATTTTGGAAAATTTCAGAATTTGTAAATTACAGCAATAAAGATGGTGGAACCAATACGCAGCGTTCCGATAGTACACTGAAAATGTATAAGTTCATGTCACATATATATTAGATTTTCAGTACTGATAGTATATAACGGAGATTATACCGTTGGCAAAATCTCTAATAAAATACTTATAAATAATGAAAATTTTCTTATACATAAATTGCAATACCAAATAATGCATGTAACACATTAATGATCTGTGCAAATTAAGATTCATGTACACAGAAAAAAAATGCTGTTGCTTCAATTAAAGTCTACGTCACGGGCTGCCACAAACATAAATAGTTCATTCAATTGTATTATGATTGGACCAAATATCTAGATTATTCTTTTAATAATGTAAATATTTGGTGCAATCATAATACAATTGAATGAACTATTTATGTTTGTGGCAGCCCGTGACGTAGACTTTAATTGAAGCAACAGCATGTTTTTTCAGTGTATATTTGATATTTATTTGTGCTCTCTCTCTTATATCGCAAAGATTGGATTTATAAATGATGAATTTCTCTTTTGCATTATCTTTCATTACCGAAAGAAGTGATCTGTGTAGGTTTGTGTGTGGCATTATTATTTTGAGGTTTTCGGAAATCTTTCTTTGTAAGTATCTTTCACAAGAGGCAAGTTAACATTAAAAGAGTTTCCAAAAAGACACATACCCTAATCATACATAATATATAAAAAACAATATATAAAATATAAATAAAATATAAAATCTAAATAATATATTCCCGGGGGGAAAAACAAGGAATGTCAGTTTTATTAAAAATGAGATATGGTCGTCATTTTGTAGCATTTAAGAGATACTACAAACATCAATGATACTACAATGTATCTGTAACTAATCTTGGATTAAAAACTGTATTAATCAGTGAAAAAATAAAGGTAGAACATTCGGGTATAGAGGAAATAACAAACTTTAAAATTCATTTTACTCAAAAAGTATAAAACTGATTTTAAACATTCCTTGTTTTTCCCCTCGGGTCTTCATATAAAATAAAGCTAAAAAGTTCGTGAGACGACAAGATGCAACGAAAATCCACCGCCAAGATCGGAAAATTTGCCAGCATTTAATCAAACAACTTCCGTCTTTTAAGGCGCTTATTAGCATCGATTATTTATCAGCAAATGTTAGATATGCTCCGAATTCTTCGTAAAGTTACACGTGGCCCCCGTCTCGATCGATTGATCGCGACACCCGTTACATGGGATCGTTCGCGCGCGTTCTTTCGACGAGGGGGGCACAAAGCGAAGAGCGAACACTTTCACGCGGAGGCCGAGTTAGTAAATATCATGGCCATATTTTCTATCCGCTCGTCCCATTCGCTCGTGCACGGCAACGGACACACGCGGCTCCTCCTGCCCGCTCGCGCGTCATTACGCGGTTCTCTCACCTCCTTACTTATTCGTTTTCCCCCTCGTCGCGATACGGCATCAGATAGACGCGGCCCTTCGTTGCTTCTCCCCGTTCCCTTCTCCCGGATTATAATCATCGCGCACAGATGCCTCGGCATTCCTACACCTTGATTACCCTTTATTGCAGCGGCGTTCGCGCGCGACATGCGGCTCGGGCTTCGTTAACGTACTGTCGCGAATTACGAAAGGGATTATATCATTCTGCCGAAACGATAATAACGCGAGCTAAGTACGGGATTAAGAATCGTATATATCCAGCGGTCTTCTCTGTACTCAGAATCATGCACGAGAAAAATTAAAGTCGGCTCCTCCTTGGAGCTGAAAACGGAGGCGCAAGTAGTAAAGCAGGTGCAGGTAGTAACGGACGCGTGTCATATTCGGTCAGACTGCAAGCTTGAAATATTGCAAGTACATGTAACATAATGAATATGATGGAGCATGTATTCCCTTGATTCACATCTGTTGGTTCAAATACATTTCAACAAATTTATATCCGCACGGAAAGAACGGTTTTGTTGAAGTATCTAAAAATTTGGCCTGATACAGATCTGAAAATGATTTTGTTAGCAGTTAGACCATCAAAAATAACTACGTGGAACGCTCAAACGTGATGATAATGCTACAAAAAGTTTTGATATTCCAGCAACTATTTTGGAC
>NJRP01000125.1:81648-91866 GCA_003063835.1 Aphaenogaster floridana | reverse complement strand
GACCCAAAATACGTATAGTACACGTGATCTAGTTTGTGTCAATTAAAAAAATATTTGTGGTCCTGTGTAATATGTGTTATTTAAAACATAAAATATATAAAATAAAGTGTTATTTTAGATACACGGAAAGAACGGTTTTACTGAAACATCTAAAAATTTGGCCAGATACAGATCTGAAAATAATTTTGTTAGATCATCAAAAGTAATTATGTAGGATACTCAAATATGATGATAATGCAAAAAGTTTTAATATTCTAGCAACTATCTTGGGTGTCCTACATAATTTTGATGACCCAACAAAATTATTTTCAGATCTGTATCTGACCAAATTTTTATACATTTCAGTAAAACCATTTTTTCCGTGTATTTATAAAAACACGTAGTTACAAATATTCGTTAAATATAATTAATTTTAATACTTGCAAGAGCTCAAACACTTGTTAATTATTATTAAAAGGTAGTTATATAGAAGAAATGTATGTGTGACAAAGAAATCTCAATTTATGCACGAATATCTCTTTTTATCCCACATCATTTCGTTACACAGCTACATGATTAGCTTCGACATAGAATCTTCCGCGTACCGCCTATCAATCGAATTAAGAAATTCCTGAAATTTCCATTGTCCAGTTGCGGATTTCCGCGAAGCACCGCGGCCGCGAGTCTAATCGCGAGCGGCGAAGGTAGCGCGAAGTGCGGAAGCGAGGCGGGTTTTACGATCGAGACTTTTTCTGCGACTTTACAGCGCGGCGAGTCTCGGTCAGTGGACTTGAGAGGAAGAGAAAGAGGAAGATGAGCGGTAGAAGAAAAAAGAAGAGATGGAAGAAGAGGCGCACACATCTACCCATGAAGAACGACAGGATGACCCTTTCTCGAGTGCATCGCCAATTGCTGGGATGTTCAGGATACGCTATGTTCTTAGGCAGGTGATGCAAAAGGACGAGAACGATACCTCGTCGTTCGATCCTAGATCGCGGAAAAGAGCATTCTTCTTTAACTTCCATCGCCGTTTCGATCGTTATACTATAAATGTATCGGGGTACCGCATTACATATGAGTAATCACAATAAAAAATTTGTCAAAAATGCAAAATTAGAATTATTTATAATACGTCATTATTTAACGTAATATGACGTTCTTAATTATCAAGATTAATTTTAACATTAATTATAACACGGCGGCACGATGTCTAAAGATGAATATAAAAAATGATAAACATAAATAAAAAATACATACACACGTATATGAGGAAAGTGAAAAGAATAAGTCCTAAACGATTTTTTCATTTTCAGATTTCGATATAAGGGATCTTATGAGATCAGTATAATACTGCAAAGCCAGTACATATGTACTCTGTACGGATTAGATTTTACTTTAATTGACTTCCGTCGAAATCCGTGTTGCGCCTTCGCGAAAGCTCGCACAATGATCGCCTTGATATCGCAGCTTCCCGCACGATCATCATTACCCTGGATTTCTCCATGCTGATAGGAGCGATCCTATTCATCAACCTATTCGTTTTTTAACATACGGATTAACAAGGAAAAAATAGAGATGGAGCCGGCGAAAGGAAGATGTCACCGAAACTCGATCACGACTTGAAGAAGGAAAGCGCGAGTTTTTAGCGAAGGAGATCGTCAAGATAACAAGCAATTCAATGAAGTGACGCCTCGTGAAGCTTCATTGAGCGCAAATACTAATTAGGAAGTGTTCACTAAGCCACTTTCCAGTGTTCACACAATAGAAAATACAACTCTATACACATAAAAAGAAAATCACAAAAAATGGGAAAAGTAACTCGCACGAAAGAAATTTTCTTTACATTTGTAACAAGAAAATGAGTCTCTCGTGCAAGGAAGGTAAAACTATACGCTGAGTAATACTCTTCGATGTTCGCACGATAAAAGAGATAAATTCATTCCTAGCCTGGAAGCAGTTAGCGGAAAGTAAGAAGCATAAAAGGAATCTACCTCGCGTTCGTAAAAAAACGGATTTCTTGGAAAGTAGAAGAGAGTACGGAAGTAGAAGAGATAACACTGTACTAATATTAAATTGCCTTAACCGCCCGTCTTTGCGTCACCCCCCAAGGAGAAGTGTGACACGGTGCTGGGTCCGCGTGGTATGTTATTTGAAAGTCACTGTATTACAGCTAATAGCGGCACGATCTGCGGCGCAAGATAACGGCGACAGTTAAGCGAGCACGCTTCTCATGCTTTTCTTTTTTAAATTTCCACCTGGCATAAATATAATCGCTTTCGATCCGGAGATTTCACTGGCTGCGAACTCGATTCCGCGAGGCGACGACCCTGCGTTTGGGCCCGCTTAAAAACCGCTCGAACAAGGACTCTTGTTACGGGGAGATTGACTTGCATGGTCACATTGAAGGCAAAATTTGCGAATTTATTTTAGGAAAAGGAATAAATGGATATGTTTCTTCGTTTAAGCGTTATTTACTACTATGTTTGAAATATAGAAAATTAATAGTTTATTAAAAATATAGGAGTTTTTTCGGTTATTAAAAACAGGCCCGAAAATTTCAAGTACCTTACGTTTTGCCATGATTCCATGACTTCTAAGGAAACAATCTGTTATTTTGTGGTCTAGTTTTGCTCAAGTTATTTTGCTCTACAGATTAAACTTAAAACAGACTATTAAAAAAATGTTATTACAAAATGGTAATAACATAAATGTAAAACTCTAAAAATTAACGTTATTTATAACAATAACGGAAACAAAACAATTGTTATAAACTCTATTGTAGGTTGAATTAATAAAAATATGTACGATAAATGACTTCTCTAAAGCTTAAGTCGATATCTAGCTTGGTTTTCGAGTAACCCTTGCAAAATCTTTGAAAAATGCTGTTTTCGGACCCAACAGAAAATTCTTATATTTTTAATAAATTTTGTATTACAAATTAATGTTCTATCTCAAACATAATAGTAAATATCACCTAAACGGAGAACTGTGTCCATTTATTTCTTTTCCTGAAATAAATTCACAAAGTTCGCCTTCAATTTGACCATGCAAACTTCCGGTTCCCCCTTAAAATATAAAAAAGATATCGCACGTGAGTATTGCACTTTATTTGATATCTCTTTGTAATTATCACAATATGTAAATATAACACAATGTTACTAAGATAATTATAAACAAATTGGCCCTTTCTCCATACATATCTTGCGTATCTTGCATAAAATAAAACTTTATTAATTATTGTTTTTGACACTATCGCTATTACTAACTAATAAAAAAATAATCCGTACGTATTTATTAACAATTATTAGCATTTCTAACGTAATTATTATGTAATAATGTTTATATTAGTCTGGAATTATTAAATATCTCAATTTTTCATAAAATAATCCAACTTCGCTGAATCTATATAAACTTCCACATCGGTACCTGCATCAAAATTCAAGTATCATTATCTGTAACTGGATTTTCTATTTTACAAGTAACTGTGCACGCTTTGATATTTCATCTTGAACAGCAGCACGGGAAGCAAAGTCGTGAAGGTGGAAGCGAAGAGGAAAACGTTGGGAATAATTAAGAGAGTCGTCGACTGGCACGACCGTAAGTCCGTGATCTTGAAGCAGCATTCTTGTGTCGTGGGAGTACTTCACATAGTTAGCATCGCGGAAGAATGCAAGCGAAAGACAGAAGGACGTGGGGCGAAGAGGGAAAGAGAGGAAGCCAGACAGAAACGGAGTCACGTAGAAAAAAAGGGAGAGGAGAGCGGCAACGACATAATTAATGATTTCTCCGTGGTAATTAGCGTTTTCACTGATCTTGACTCAAGCCTTTAGTTCCTATCGGAACACTTTTGCATAATGGAACTGACGATGCGCGAGTCAATTTTTCGGTTCTTATCTCGCGCGCGCGTGCGCGCGCGATGTCACTTAGATGTTCAATTATGCTTGTTAGATTCCCTGAAAAGCGGTATCGAAAAAAATTCTGTCTTTACAGAAGTGCAGCGATGAAGAACAGACCAATTGTCTCTCCCAGCGAGACTCAAAGCAGAGACTCATCTAATGATATTTTTTAAATACAGTAATTTATAAGGAATTCAAAATTTTATTTTTAAAAAGGCTTAAATAATCTACGTGTAATATTTAAAATTTGCATAAATATACATATCGATCAGATGGCAGTCACACCAAATTAGAATTTAAGCGACAATAATTCCGGTTATTTTTTTAAACAATCTTAATCGAGCGAAATAAAGTGTTTAATTATATGTAAACGGGTTCATAAAATAAAGACTAACATATAAAAGCAACAGTAATCCGTGAATCCATTGAATTTTAAATAAAAATTAAACATTTTAATTTTAAATTAAAAATTAAACATTTCATCACACATTATTATTTATTTTGTAATACTTAAATATTTCGTTGTCACATGGTTTGGACGCGGTATACACGGAGCTCGAGCGTTTATTTGTTTACTTGCTGCGTAGACCACGTCATTATGTATATTATTGCGGACACCTTGCCGTGCCATTTTTACGGTGACACTCGATCGAAGAAGTAACGGCACGAGCCGCTCAGTGTGCGTCATTATCCTACGAAACACTACCACGACAGTGTCTGTGAAGTTGGTACGACACTCTACAAATTTCAAAAAAATACTAAGTTCTTATAGCACTCTTCATTATTCTACCGTTCCTGTCGGCAGCACGACATACTTTCGCCGAGTGTCGCGCTGGCGCCAAAAGTTAAAATTAATTTAAAAATGGTTATACGGCGGAACAATGGCTGTCAACGGTTAAATTGTATGGAACTCGAGTAGAACAAGCTAGAACAACAGTCAGAAGTGCAGGAAGTCGACAGCACGACATACTTTCGCCGAGTGTCGTGCTGGACGCGTATATCAAAAATTGTTTAAAAATTGTTAATATGTGGAATATCGATCTAAAATTGTACATATGTGTGAAAGCGGAACAGGACTATCGGGAATAGTTGTCAAAAATAATAATATTCAACGCGTTTTAGTACTTTAGAGGGGAGGGTTTAGAACGTCGTGCTAGAACGTGAAGTTAGCACATTTTTTCAATTTTTAATTTTTTAATATAAGGAATACGGAACGCTTTTTAATGTTTATCAGGAACGGTAGAACAATGGCTACGTATACACCGTGCGTTTAGGCCGCGGTCTATACCCCAAATTCGACCTAAATTAGTGTTTACAGCGATTGGCCTAAATAATTTAGGTCGAATTTGGGGTATAGGCCGCGGCCTAAACGCACGGTGTAAACTAGGTCAATAAAGAGTGCTATAAGACTTTTTAGTATTTTTTTAAAATTCGTGCATGGAGGAAATTTAATATTAAAAATTACTATGTATAGCAGTAGCCGTGGATCATGCTGGAATTATAAAAATTTTTACTATGTTTTCACAAAAGAGTTTAATAATTATTAATATAATAACATAGTAAAAATTTTTATAATTCCAGCAATGGTCCACGGCTACTGCCATACATAGTAATTTTTAATATAAAATTTTCTCCGTGTGGAGTGTCGTGCCATCTTCACAGACACACCATGACAAGTATTAAGTGAATTTTTAAAGCTATCGCATGGCTTTTCTTTCCACGTTCTCGGGCGGGATTCGCTGCCTTGGCGAAGGGGCTTCATCACTGTCCCTCGCGTCAGGTGGATGCACGCGTTCGTACCGACGGGGAGTCATCGTGAAGACATATTTCTCGTTGGTTCCCATGGGATCCATCCGCGACGCCTAGTTCGGTGTCCCGTTGAATGTTTGAGATTCCCTTTGCAGAACTGGAATTAAACCCTGATTTTCCAGGCGATTCCCGGAAGCTCAATGGCTTTGATGTGGTAAAGCGCATACGCGCAAATTGGGGGATGGGTTGCCCAGTACTCCAAGGGTGTAAAAACCTAACGACGGGAAAGAGCAACCTCATATCAAATCGCCATGTCATTTTCGCATCGAATCAAGGACGACTACCACTCGCGTTCTATAATTGAGTCGCGAAGTAAAGTAAAAAATGTATTCTAAAAGAAGATTTTCTTTTTTTATGGCATGTTCTATTAATATTAATAATAGTATCAGTTTTATTTTCATGATAATGACACTTAATAGTAGTATGAATATGGATAGAACGATATTTATAGATAAATATCAATTATTAACTTGGTAGGTCCAGTTTACAAGTTTGTCTATTTTTGGCAACTGCTAATATGATTATGAATATATATATTAGTTTTATTTTAATCCTTACACTGCAAATCCAAGCGTGTTATTTTAGCTGAAGCTCTTCTTACGCATTTCTTACCGTGTTAAATCATGCCATTTAACACGTTTAAATGTATTAATTGTTTATTTAATACGATTAAACGTGTTAAATGACGTAACCTAAAACGGCAAGAAACATGTAAAAAGAGCTTCAGTCAAATGAGTCATTTTTAAATGTTTATGCGTGTAAAAATAACAAAATAAGCTTGGATTTGCAGTGTAGTTTCTTTTAAAAATCTATTTCTAGGTACACTGGGGATCCACATCGAAATTAATTTTTTAATTTTATTTAAATTTTACAGTAGTAAAATACATGCATAAACGGTGATTTTATTTAAGATAGAGATTAATTTCGTACACTTTACTTTGTACAATTTTACAAAAGTGATGTGTACAGTGCACAGTGTGCACAGTGTGCGCGGTCGTGCGGCGGTCGCGACAATATATTTAATTGCAATAATATTCGGTAAAAGCGGAACAGTCTTATAAAAAGATAAAGTTACTTATTCGCGTTTTCCTTAGTTTCATTTATTGCCGCAGAAATAGAAATTTCATTCTTTCAATAAGTGTCGAATATAAGAGTAATAAGAGACGAGCACATACACAAAGAAAAGAGGACCGCCGATTAGAATCGGCGGAGGTGGTGGTGGGCCTCTACAGACTAACTCATTTTTGCCAGATTAAATTTTATATGATACCTCAAATTGAAAATATATGTTTGAAAAAAATTCCAAGTGCACTCAGAACTTCTGTAATATCTATACACCTATATCTGGAGTAAAAACGGGATACTGTATTACAATACATGACTTATCCTCTTGTATTGATTATATAAAAATATAATAAATATAGATAATAAATAAAAAGATATTTTAAAAATTAAAGTGTTATTACTTTTAAAAATCTTTAGAGAAAAATTTATCAGATTTAGAAAAAAATATGTGTAAATTTAATAAATAATAAATTAATAAGTGCGATAAATTATATGTATCTTTACGTGAAATAAAAATTAAAGAGATTCATTTAACGACTACAAATATAGGTCATACATATTTCCACGTTTTAAGATCAGTATCGCGATAGTAGTAGTATTGAGTAGTATTGAAACGCGGAATCCAAGAATTTAGAATTATCTGTATGACAATCGCGAGGCACGCATCGCGCGCTCGAGTGATTTTAACGACAGGTCGCGAATGAAGCTTTGAACGCGGATATCGCCTGCCGAGCGCCTCGCCTGGCCTCCTGCGAGCTTAATTGCATGGGAAAAGGTGTCGCTCAGCACTTTCTCTCGCGGCGAGGAAAAAAACTAACAAAACACGCGCAAACGCGAACTCCACGCGTTACACGTGGACGTGGGTGCGCGAAACGCGCGCGTGTGAGCATGGTACACACGTGAATGGAAATTGACGTCCTGTTACTGATACTTTCGTGTTTGAAACAGTGTTTGAAACACGTATTTCCCCAACTCTTTTCCTAGCTTTCTCGAAATTATTATATTATTGGTCGGATCAGCATATCGAACTAAACTATATAGACAATTTATTTACTTTTACTTCTAACATGTTAAACAGATACTCAATGATGTTCCGCTTTTACTTGCGAGTACAATAATAACAAGATCGTAGAGCTCTCGGGAGGGAATGTAAGAAAGTATAAGACGAAACAGGAATAACAAATACTTAATTTTAAAAAAACTAAACATTCTATATGCACAGAAATTCCGCGTATGAAGCGCAAGAGATTTCCTTTGTACGCATGAAGTTTATTTATAGTTTACTCTCGCTTCTTAATTTATTCCTTAATGAATATAGATAGATGACAATGACGCGGCAATATAGTTTTATATGCTTTTAATGAAAGGTGTTTCACGAAGAACTTTACGAGGAAGCTGACAGAAATTTAAAGGTCGATGGAAAGCTCGGCTACCGAACCGGTAGCCGGAGATGACCCTAATTTATATGTCGTCCGCGGGAGACTTTTCCTTCCTGCGATACGCGTATCCGCGGCACGTTGCCAGAGGAGAAAGGAGAAAGGAAGAGAGAAAGAAAAAGAGAGAGAGAGAGATCGGGATCGATCGGCCGCATGGAATTGTCCCGCGGAAACGCGTTCGTTAACCGCTGGAAACCGCCGCCGTGTCGGACGTTTACCGCGACGTTGCATCGTAACCATGCATGCAAAGTTCAGGAAGAGAGCACGGAGTCTCGACTATGTTTATCCTATGATTCAGCGCTACTCGGCCGATCGTAGGCCGAGCATCTAGCATAGCATACGGAGCATAGCAAGCGAGCGCGAGCGAGCGAACGAGCGATAGACTCGCGCGTCCTCGAGATGAACAAACGTTAATAACGTTATGCAAATCGTTCCCTCGTTTATTTCTTCCGTCCGGGAGTGCGCGCGACCCTCGCTTCCCGCGACGCCGGGAAAAGCCGTCGTTCTCAATGCTTTTAATTTCAAATGTGCTACCTGATTAGATGCGGAAACGCGTAAATTATGGTTCGCTACGCTTACGATTCTTCTTTTTTTGCTAAACTATAAGTTAGGCTTACATTTAACTTTCTTTTTGCACAAATCGCATCGTCTTATTATCTTATTATAACGCCTTAATTTTTCAAGGCAATTCTAAATTCTTTTTAAATTTATTTTGGATTTTTTCAATCATAAATAATTCAAAAAATTCCTAAATTAAGTTGTAATAGTGATTTCAGCGCCGTTAAGACCGCGATTAATTATCCTTTTGAAACGGCATGACATAACTCGTCTCACGAATAAAGCAATTGTGACGAAATACACGTTCCGCCTAAATTTTATTAAATAAACACACGTGAGTAATGCATTCCAGATTCTTTCCGAGTGGTAAATGTCAAACTCAAACACGCGTGATGTCACTCGCGACAAGGTCCGGCTCGAACCCGTCGCTGGAAGCTGATTTTGCGCGAGAAGGCGCGAGGAAGAGAGTTCTGTCGGGCCTTAAGAGAGTCTCTCTGGAAGAGAGGGCCGAGGCGCGTTCCTCTCCCGCCGTCGATGCGGCTTATGTAAAGCATAGGTAATGAAACGTTCAATGCGCCGCACGGAGGACGATGATATAAGAGGGTTTATGCGCGCGCGGCCGCGGATCTCTCGTTCGGCTCTGATCTATATTATAGAATAAAGGTGGGTGTAACGTATAACGGTATCCCGTAGCCGCGCCGCATCACCCACGTCCGACGGGATTGCCCAACGTTTCATATATGGTCGTGGCCCAAGGGCGAGGGCGAGGGAAAAGGCGATGCCGGGAAGTCCTGGCGCTCCCGGCCGCGATATCCTCTCGTTGATATAATGGGACAAGATCGATCGTTTTTGTTTGAAACGCACCTCCCGGTGATACGACACGCGATACGAGTTCTCATGGTTTTGCATCTCGTCCCCTTTCCAAGAAGATATTCTCGCGACACCAATAAAAAAAGTGTACAAATTAGAAATTTGCACAATGCTTCCTCATCAATTTAAAGGGGGTCAAATTAAGAAGAGACACAACGCATCATCAACATTTTAGTTGGTTCACAAAGCTTCCTCTATGAGAAAGTTTTTTTATTTCTTCTTCTTTTTAGTTTGGCTTCCTCATAGAGTGAACCAACTAAAATGTTGATGATGCGTTGTGTGAAGTTGTGCCTCTTCTTAATTTGATCTCCTTTAAATTGATGAGAAAGCACTGTGCAAATTTCTAATTTGCACACTTTTTTTTAAACTTTTACAAATAATTTGGCCCCAAATTCAATACCAACCTTCTTTTAATGATACACTATCGATTAAAAAAAATTGAGCTCGAAATCTCCACATTTGCGGAAGTTAGAGCAACCACGGACATTTTTCAAAAAATTCAAAATTGTCTTAAAAAAGAACCCCTTTACCGATCATCGCGGAATTCAATAGGAACCTTCCTTAAATAATTCTCTATCGGTTAAAAAAAAATTCAACCCGATATC
>NJRP01000125.1:47465-76181 GCA_003063835.1 Aphaenogaster floridana | reverse complement strand
GTGTGTGTGTGTGTGTGTGTGTAGTTTATTAAAGAACACTATTTAATATGACTTTATAATTTTTTAAATATATATATTTGATATAATTTCATTTAACATCTATAAATTTAAAAAATTATGGAACTATACATTAACTAATATCAAATAATCGCTCTGGTAAAGTTTTGGGCTGATAGTTTAAATCTTTATCATTTCACGATCTCTTTGATAGGAGCCGCGTCATTGTTAAACAATCTGATATTGCGAGCGCAAATAAAAATCCAGCAAGAAGAAGCTAAACAGGATGTGAATTACCAATGACGTAACATGTGGGTCAAATATTTTAGCGACAATTACGCGCGCAATAACGATCTTACGATCGATCTCTTAAACGACCGTTAATAGTGTTAAGTGAAACAACCTAGGCATCAATAATGAATTCGACATAATTAGCGACAATTAGTTCATCGTTTCTCGATCAAGCTAATTAATAAATCAAAAATAAGATGCATTTTAACCAACTAAAAGAGATCTAACAACGAATAAGAAAAGAATAATAATTCATTTTTCAAAGTTTTATACATTTTAGGAACTTCAAATGTTTTAAGAATATTTTGAAGTAGTAATTATCATTCATCAATTTTCAGAATATTTAGCTCCTCCAAAAAGCATTCAAAAAAATTAAGAACAACGCTTTGATCTCTGTCGTGCATTGACGCATTCTAAGTCGAGGGAGATTTTCACTATCAGACACAGCAAATGCAAATTGCATCGCAAAACATTGCGTGTTTTCTAAAATAGGTAAACAGAGACCTTGAGCTACAGCTATTTAATTTAGAATCGCTTTGATTAAGATCAGGTTCGCGTTTTCATTAAACGTTACCACGCAGAGCTCTGTTGCTCGTCAATTCATTTTGTTCTCGTTTGCGACCAGTTTATAGCCGATCCGCGCATTAATAGGTACAGAAGATTTGTGTACCCAGCACAAGTGGTTGCATACACGTTGCGCGCGCTTTTATGTAACGATATAACGAGCACAGAGATAAGAGACTTGCATGGTCTCGGGAGCAAATAAAAATCAAAGAAATTTTCAAATATTGTCCTATTTTTCTGCAAATATCGAGATACTAAAAATATATTTATACCTATATATATAATTATATTTTTTTATTTAAGTACACGGAGAAAATTTTATATTAAAAATTACTATGTATGGCAGTAGCCGTGGACTATTGGTGGAATTATAAAAATTTTTACTATGTAAAACAATGAAAAACATAGTAAAAATTTTTATAATTCCAGCAATAGTCCACGGCTACTACCATACATAGTAATTTTTAATATAAAATTTTCTCCGTCTATGCACTTAGTTTCCTATTTTAACTTTCCGCTGCTAGAAGAATCATTCTACCTCGTTATATTCTGTAATATTTTTTCGTTTGCTTTCGTAATGCTCAAAATGTGATTCTGTTGAATGTTAATGTCCAATCATCAGATAGCTAAAATATCGTGTACACCTGAACAATCACAAGTTACAAACAAGCATAAATTTCAGTTTGGACGCGGTTTCTTATAATTCAAACATTCCTCCCTAATTAAATTTCGCTCGTATTGAAAACATGCATTTATAATTATCATGAGATTATGATCTCGTTTCTTTCCTTTCTCATAGATTCCTTTCAATAATTCTTTAGTTTTTTTTCTTAGCTTTTTATGAAATTTTTATATATCTTTTTATAGAATTTTTACAACTGTATGAAAACTTTCCTACTCAACTTGTCCTTGCACGTATGGCAAAAACACGCATAACATGCGTGAATAACACTCTGGAGAAAGCATACGGAGTTAAGCAGTGCGGCTGGTCGCATATCGGAAAGCTTGTCGTACATTGTCGTGCGTGATAAAAAAGGTTACGCCTTGACCTTACGAATATCAGATCTACTAGCTTTCCTTCTTATCAAAATATCATTTACTATACCAATCAAAAAGCACGCCTATCAAAAAATACTTATGGTATTTGTGTAAGATCTCTTGCGAGAACGCGAAGCACTATGATCTAACAAGAGGGACAAATAATGTGCTATTTATTTGCATCCATAAAGCTTGTACGAATTTTCTTATATTATTAATCGCTCATTATTAACAATTATGCTTGTATCCAGGAAAATCTACTCCGAAATTATTTAAGAAATATTGAACACCTTGCGCACTTACAATTAGATATAGGACACGCACATATCGTCGTTTTATCTCTGAAGTGTTTTTCTTATACATATATCTCTCATTTTTGATTGTACATGCGTGATCATATTGGCAAGTATATAATTGCCAAGAAATATTTGTAAAAATGGCTTTAAATGTCATCAAGTTGAAAACTCGTTTTGCACTGAGGAAACGCACGAACGTTATGCGTTTAATCGCAAACAGTTTGCGTCTAATTGGCTTCAAGGAAGTTCGGTATATATACGGTACGCTTAAATTGGCTGCACAGCTACGGAAGAATCGCTCTTAAACGTAGATAGCGGTTACACTCGTAATTACACGATAAAAATCATTGTATGTAATACATCTATTATCATCTATTATGAACATATCAGGATGCTATTAATTGCGTCCAAGTTTTGGCTTTTATATTTCTTTAAAGTACGTTTTAATTAAACACTTACCTTCCAAACAAAAATTTATTATATTATATTTATTTGTTTTATTTACTTAATAAATAAAGTAAAATAAAATAATTTATGCAATGAAAAAGCCAAATAGACTGAAAAATTTCTGTTGTATCTCTGTATTACATTTCTTATCTTTATAACTTATGTAAGATGCTAAACTAAAACAAAAGTAAATCTACAACTCGCAACATTCATTGATAGATAAAAGTTTTATCATAAAACCCTAACTAATAAGATTTACTTTAGACCTATTGGATGAGGATTTTTCCTATACTAAACTTTTTAATTAACAAAATTAACATATACTGAATAAAAAAGACATAATATTTTATTATATAATATTATTCTTCTAATTTAATTTAATTTTATTTAATTACTTTGTATAATATACGGATCAAGTTTTTATTCTTTTGAATGAACGCGAAACGAGTTAGAGCGAGGGCTTCATGAGGAAAATAAAATGCGACGAGGTGGCCGGCTGCTAATTCTCGGATAAAAGACATTTATCCGGTTTAGAAGTAATTGTACCTATCTCTCAAATCTCGTTCGTCCTAGCGTGGAAGGCTACGCTGAATTACGCCTGGCAACGATCACACACTGAGCGCAACGAATGTGACAGGTCGACAACCCTTGTATTTACTCCTATTATCAGGAATTATTCGGAGCAGTATTAAATGGCAAAACAATTGCGCAACAATGAAGTGTAAGGAGCTAATTTTTTTTTAAAGTTCGCTAATTTTACATGGAAAATTAGACCGTCCGTGTTTCCTCCTGGAACAAGACGGTGGAAAGTATGATCGCCTCCCTCCACACTGACGAAACCCGACCTTCTGATACTCCGCTAACGAGTCGGATGTGTTTAGGGCCAATTTGTCTATTATCTCGTTGTCAGTTTTATTTATTACACTTCTAACGTCTCTCACGACGCGGCACATACGTGCGACTTCCACTAGTCTGAGATTCCTCGGTGCAAGTTAATTAACTCTGATTTCTCGACTGTGGTCGCTCCAAAGTCGTCGACGTACTTTGCGTGACCAACTCTTAGAGATCGACGCACTCTTTATCGTTGCGATTTATTTGTTCAATGAAAATTTGTAGCTATAGTATTATTATTCTTAAAGTGTATTATCTATATAAGTTCCTAAATATTAACAAACTCCAAAATACTTTATCTTTCCCTCTCCTCATTCTTATCGTTACTTCATTATAAGAATCCTCGCACAAAACTGTTCTCAAAATAACTTCCTTTCCTCAAGATCCTTTGACAGAGTTTTTCTACAAGCTATAAGTTAAAACTTGATGAACCAAAAGAGGCACGAATGACTTCGCGGTACCCTCGATTGATACGCAACTGGGTACGTGGGTGGAGGAAAAGCCTGATAGCACGACCGGAGCACGGGGAGAGTGAAGCTAATGTGCCAGTCGTGAGCGCGATTCCGTCGCGCCGCGTACTTGAGGAGCCGCACGCGGCGAAGAAGCGGCGGAACGGAGGGCTGAAAGAAGCGCGAAGAGAGAGGGAGCCCCCGAAAAAGAAGAGAGGACCCCTCTCTCGCCAAAGGGGATCGTCGGGGCGCGTTCAGTCCGTCCACGTCCGCTGTCGGGAACGCGACCGGACGACCGATTTCCCCGCGAGAGACTGCTTCTACCTATTCCCGACAGGAACTGAACGGAAACTTTCTTCCCGTCGAACTAAGAGGCACGTCTTCCGCGGTTGCACGAACTTCCGAAGATCTCGATCAACCGTCTCGCTACTTCGATTATTGTGAATATCGCGAATCTATCGCCGAACGATCCCGAATGAATGGTTCGGGAGCAAATTTTATTTTCAAGAAGACAAAATCATCGGTAAGAATAAACAATGTAATTAATTAATAATTTTAATGCAGAGTGTCGCAAATATTTGCCACTATACCGCTCTGCCCTACTCTCTTTGCATGTAGATTTAGAACTAACATTTATTTTTTACGAGGACGTATGATTCCTCACGTGTTTCTCATTCGTAACAAGGAAGTATACGTATATGTCAACTTCATAAAGAGAAAAAATATTCCTGACACATTCAGGTTAATCTCGTATCTTTCAACCTAATAAGAGACGATCTTAATTGCTAGTAATCTGCGATAAAGCATCAAATCGTGACAAATAACTTCTACGATTTAGTTAGAATTTAGAATTATAATTTAAATTCTTACAAAATATCTTCGATGAAAATAAGAAAAATCTCGGAAGCTCAACATTTTCACACACGATTTGTTTGAGATAAATCGGAGTAATGATTTCAATTAAAGCGATTTTTAAAAGGTTTTAAATTAATTCTTCTGCGTAAAAGGTCGGAATTTACGGAAAAATATGAAAAGATCTGTCAACAGAAATGCGAAATTGTTGCAGTTTGCTAAGAAACAGCTCGTTTTACATTACTATAATATTTGTGCTGACGAAACTTAGTACTTGCGCTTCTTCTGTGGTGCTAATTGTTGCGCTCTTCGCATTATCGCGGATCTGGTTTCAACTGCTCGCCTTTATTTACCTTGCATAAATTTTAAGTGCTCATGTCGATCGCAACGCACAGGTGATGACGCTTGCCTGATAACGACGTATTTTACTAATGATATCTATGAAGACAACCATCAAACGTGAACTACTTATACCTATCTTTCCAACGACGTATTCAAGAAATCGCTCAAAAGTCAGTTGAACAAATTATACATTCATTGTCGACCTAATTGTCGTTATACATTTTAAGTCTTATATCGAGCTTCTTCTTTTTTAACTTGGTGTAATATCGATTGAGAAACTTTAATAATAATCTGTTGAAGTATTTTTGGCGGAAATATAATATTCACAAAACGATATTTGCAGAAAACGTAAAAATATTAGTTCGACAGAATTTTTATTCAGATAGGAAAATATTTTCTGGCATATAGGAACGCAAAACATTGTACATTGCTAATCCCAATACATTACATAAAAATTAACGTGACAAAAGAATAGCATCAGCAATTCTCTACATATTTTATTACTTTTACTTAAACAGTTTCTCTCTTAATCATTTCCACCTAATACAACGGCGAAAGACTAATCGGATAATTTTCTAAACTAAAAAAGTAAAAGGCGTTTAAAGACATTTCGGCAACTAGTCACGCGCCTGAGTCATCAACCTTATCATCATTCACTAATCAATTCCTTCCACGATTTTCGTGTAGCCGGTTCCGCAGTTACATGACCAACTTCCTCCATGCAAATCGTCACTTTTATCCAAACAATAGCGTCGCATGCCACGACAACGTCTCTCCCGAACCGTATGAAAGCCCGGGTAACGACGAGACTCGACACGTGGTATGAGTCATTTGCTGTATTACGTGCGTGACTAGTACAACTAGAAGTACCTATTCTTTTCGACGAAGGAGCCTATAGATCGACGTTCTCTATCTTCGTGGAGACCTAACTAGATTGTCCGTACATGTATTATCTAACAGGTGATCGTCGTCGCTTTCTTCGACGCGATACATTTTTTATTCGCGTTATATTAAAGCGCCGAAGCTCGAATTGAACGCTCATACGGACCTCGCTAATTTTTTACCGCAAAGCAAATAAAAACTTGAAATTTTTCCGAAATGCTCGAAGTGCTTTTGTACTTTTTACAAGATATTCCGAACCAAAAACGCGAACGCTATGATGACCCAGTCGTCGGTTTTGCTCGATATATCGATCTTCCAACAACCAAAGAGAAAGAGAGAGAGAGAGAGAGAGAGAGAGAGAGAGAAAGAGGAGCGGCCCCGGTAAACACGCTAGGCTGCGAATATCAAGGGTTGCAAAACGGGAAGTATAGGTCATCGACGAAGATGATTCCCCAAGCAAATTTCCTTTTGTTTTTGGAGTACATCCGCGGATTTAAATGAAAAACCCGGGACTTTCGAGCGCACATCTGGGCAACAGTAAAAGTCCCCCTCGTTATTCTCGAAATACAATACCGATGGAACGCCTTCAATAATAGAAATACAATTGTAACATGATGATATCGATAATAACTCGTTGCCCGCCGTGTACACGGCCCGTCACGCGTCGTTTATAAATGCACACCCGTGTGCTATTATTTGCTTCATAATACACACCCTATCGATTCGACTCAACGACCCCTTTCTCACATCGGGAAGCACGCGGTGCCCCGAGACCACCCTGTGAAAACTACTTGCGATACTAATCGCCGGAAGGCTCTCGTAAAAACTATCCGTAAAAAAAATTCATATTTACCGTTACCGGAAGAATCGAGTCCACCCTGTGGAAAAGTCCGCCTAACATTTACTCGTAAAAAATTTCTATTTACCGGTTTTAATCGGAAATAAACGCTGTGAAATCATGGCAACGATTGCTATCCCATCTCGCTAATGGAGTATCAATTCGGTTTCAGGATGTTCATTCAGAAGATCGCACTCGCTTCTAGATGAGATCGCTGTAGAAACGTCCCCTTTGGGAAAAGTTCAAGGAGTGTCAAGAAAAAATAACGCTTTGTGGAAAAGAACAGTCGACATCGATCGGTGAATGATCAACGACCGAACGAGAGGTCGTATAACCGCGGGACTCGCAGGCGCGAAAAGGGAAAAGGGAACGAGTGATTGCGTTGGAAGGTTGGTCGTCGTATGGGGAGGAAAAGAGCGAAGAAACGTTAGAGTGTGGCGCGCGAGACGAGATCGCAATGAAAGTCAATAAACCGTGATGAGTAACGGAGAGTATAGTGGTCGGAGTGGCATTAATAAATTAGTGTCTACTTGCTGCTACAAGCAACAGCAGCGGCAGCAGCAGTAACAGGAGTCCGGAGGAGGAAGAGGACAAAGAGGAGGTGGTGGAGGAGGTGGAGGAGGAGGAGGAGGAGGAGGAGGAGGCGCGGACCTCGAGTGTGTGCGCGGTGTGTGCACGTGTGTGCGTGCGTGCGAATACTTGTGATCGGCCGTGTCGATGCGGGGATTTGGCCAGTGTGTCAGTGTGAAAGAAGACAATTGACTCGCAGCCGCCGTCCGTCGGACGGTGCTCAGCTCGGCGGGGGCCTTCTGACGTCACATCCTGCCCCGCGGCCTGTACGAGAGCCGCGATCTCATCTGGACCACGGCGAACGAAGGTACGCAGATTCGTGTGTTCGCACGGCGCAAAGCCCGCTGGAGCTTAAAAAGCTCCGATAGACGGACACCGCTTGGAGTTCGGGGATTACCCGATCATTTCCCGCATCAGCGGTGAGATGATAACACTTCAAGGGTCATCTCGATGAGAAATCACATTTTAAGGAAACCTTGTATCGATAGTCCGATATGATGTCTCCAACTAGCAATACGCTATAATCCTTTTTTCTATACAGCCTCCAAAAGTTTAGGACCATTACGCTAAATAGCGTTGAATTAATATCGATGCTGATTAAAATTACATTTCCTCTTTCCTTACTATACATTCCCTAAACATTCCAAAACCTTTTTACAATCATAGCATCAGTTTTTCTTTTGTACAATCCGGTGTAAATTAAAAAGGTAAAGATGATTAACCAGGACCAATGTCATCTTAGCGCAATGGCAAATCTTAAAATTGATTAATTGATTAATTTGGGTGATTATACCCATAGATTGAATAAGATTATTATAAATAAAAATTACTTTACGATTGAAATCATATTTATGATCATCTTTCACGATGATTCATGATGATCTTTCTAAACAAACTTATGTAGTAAAACAATCGATTAAATTCTATAACGAGTTAGGAATCGAAAATAAATTACCAAATGAATATCGTATGTAAAGTGTATGTACACATCGCGTTTGTCAATACGATCAATATGCATAATGATATTAATAGCATTAATAGATAAGATCACCATAGTGACATTGATTCTAACAACAAAGTAGTATCTATAGTCGGAGCTCATGGAATAATTTATTATCTTAATATACGTCCCAAAAGAGATCTAAAAAAAGAAAATTAAATCGAGAAATATTAAATTCCATTCTAAAATCTAAATCTATCGAATCGCTTATCGTACCTCCGCTAGGTATTAAAAAATTATAATGTAAATGAAGAATAACCATCGATTTATCTCCGATATTTTTTAAAAATCAGTATTGTAAATCGTATAGAATTTGAAAAACCCCATATTCTTTAGGGATAATATTTTACAAATCATGAATAGAAAAACAGATTAATTCTTTTATATTTGTCTCTAACAAATAATAAATCAAATAAAATATTAATTAGATTAAACATCTATTTTGATGTTATTTATAATTTGTAAAATGTTTGTTATGAGATGGATATTCTCTTTAAATATTCCGTGTATTGTATATTTCTCTGAAAAGAAGGATATGCTGCAACAAATTAATGTCGCGCATTAATCTTGGACACTGATACTTTCGAGTCTTTTATGTTCTGCAGAAAAGACTGCAAGAACTGTGCGTGATCGAAAGCGCATGTATCAGATGCTGCTCGCGAGTCGGTGACGTCTTCGTGGTCATGAGCACGAGATTCCTTGCCGTGGCGTGAAATTTCAGATGACGTATGATAGGTCCGCTAATTAACTGGGGCGTTGCGCGAAGCGCATACAGACACCGTGAGAGAGAAAGAGAAACTTGGCATTGGTCGGCATTACGATGAGGATGTTACAATCGAGATATGACGAATAAAAAACGATCTCTTTCCCAATCTCGCAATTGTCGTGTGCACCGTAAGACTCTTTTCCTATGGTCCTCGTTATCCGTCAAGGTCGTTGCATGTGTCTCGCTCCGACGGACGTCGAAGTTTGAGTCGGAGATGCGCTATTTACCGACTCGATAAATTGCGACGACGAGGAGGAGGAGGCAATTTCGCGACGGACGCAACGGTGCGGGAGCGAAGGCGTCGTAGAACGAAGAGCGTTCGCCGTTCACCAAGGTGCGCGCGTACGCGTTCCCGAGGAGTCCCATTAGGAGCAAATCCGACCGGAAGTGCAAGGGCCGGTCGGCGATTATTCATGCCGGACGAGCGCGACGCGTGTCGTCTTTCTTTCGTAGATCAAACGCAATTGACCCCGTGAAAGAGATAATTGCAGAGGAGCTAATGATACTCCCAAGGGTGTTCGAGGAAACGGGCGATGTCTGCGGTCAGATTACGCATCGTAACGTATTATGTCGTAAGTTAACGCTTTATTTCGTCTCGCATACGCTAATGCGCTTTATTATCAAAGGCATATCGGTTCATATACCGATATGCCTTTGTATCGCGTTGCATACACTAAGGGTCCGGTTCGTGGCACAACAGTGCACTTTGACTCCTGGGCTCCGTGGGTTAGATGTAAACGGAAGATACCTCACAGGAGAAGAAAAATGAAAGATCGTATCGGAACGGTAGCGGCAGTTTAACCGGTCGCGTCGGATATACTGCTCGTTGCATCATTCATACGACGTCTCCCCCCGGTCTAATACATGCGTCGCGACGCGAGGGGAAGTCGTAAAATTCGAAATCATAAAATTGCATCTGCCAGGCGCGTGTTGAGGTAGTCTTAAACGAGACGCACCGGAAGGACGAGCGATTTTAAGCGCTTTATGGAAGGAAGCGTGGGTGTCCACGTGGCCTGAATCGTAAAAGCGCTCTTAAGCGCGCGGAGGTGAGCGAACAGCTCTCGAGCATGAAAACGCGTCAGACTTGATCCTAATCGGTCCGTGCCGCTCCCGACTTAATCGATTGCATCGCACTTTAAGCGAGGAGACGACACAGCATAAGCAGGATGAAGAGTTTTATGTATCTTTACTTCCGTAAAATAGGGGATGCGCTCTCGAGGAACACTTTACAATTCATGTCATAACATTAATTATGTTCTTGAGTTCAATACGTTGCAAATTTAGTTAGACCGAGTTATAGCAATTAGAGTCAACTTGCGATTCATTAACAGAACATAGTTAGAGAATTGTTAATGAACGTGTAAATGCGCGTGTCGCTAATAATTAAATACTTATATATATTCAAGTACAATCGAACCTCTCTAACTTGAATGCTAAGGGATCGGATAATAATTGAGTTATACAGGTTTTCGACTTTTCGAGTGTTTCGAGTCATAGAGGTACGCAGTGTAGGAGGCGAATAAAAATTCGAATTATAGAGATTTTCGAGTTAGTGAGATTCGAGGTAAAGAGATTCGTATTTATTTTAATGCTGTAAGAATTATTATCTATCTATATAAAACCAAAATAGTACAGTATGCTATTATAAAAATGCAATTCGATAATTAAATTTAAGTGAAATAAGAGTATATTGTATTGACATTTGCGAAAATCGTATTAAATCTTTTAGAAAATTAAATTGTTCTTTCAGCGAATGAGGAATGATGATCTACCGCGACAAGAGGATCCTCGGGATCCTTGTCTTGCTCAACGTAGTTGCAAAAATGTCGGCGAATCAGACGGATTCATCAAAAACGGATATGGTCGAAGAGACGGAAGAGTTTACTACAACCAAAAGGATTCTGCCCGACAGATGTCTTGTCAAGACAGAACCGGGACCTTGCAAGCACTATGTTCATAAATGGACCTTCAACAAGGCTGAAGGAAAATGCCGAACTTTTCCTTACGGTGGTTGTTTAGGAAATGAAAATCGGTTTAATTCGGAAGCGGAATGCCTCTACTATTGCATCGGTGGTGGCGATCGTAAGATATTTCCCCAGAAATTTATTAAAAGTTGATAATAAACCCTACAATATAATTATTAAAGAATTGTAAGAGAAAATATAATACCCAAAAGGATCAGAATAATAAAATATTATATACATATTTGTATTAAAAAAATAAATAGTAATGATAAAAAATAATTTTAAAAAATTGAACTTGAGAAAAAACGAGAGCATGTTTAAGATATATAGATCTTTTCATAAATCATTTGACATATCTGTTTGTTGATTAAAACAGATTAGAGATACATGGAACTTTTTATATAAAAGTTCTTGTAGATCATATTTAATAAAGATTGGAAAAATTGCGCTAGATTGATTGATTATTTTTAGACACGCTACCGCCTTATCTTGTAACAAAGGACAGCGTATTCGTCGCAACGAGCACCACGACGATGAGCACTCCACCCCCGACTACTACCAGCACACCACGACCGACATTTACACCCCCGAAGCCGACAAAACCGCCGGTACCGAAACACCTACGAGGAAAGGTAGAGACATCGTCAGTAATAAAAATACGTCACGTTTTACGTAAACCAGGAAAATTACTTCTATCGTATATTTTTACCGAAGGAATTAACTTTCATGGAATCTGGCCACGATAAGACGTTTATGTTCGCACAAAGTAATACTTTCATCCAGCTCGACGGACCTGGCATCAAAACTTTCCAATTGAGGTGAGCACGGCAATCTAAATTATAACTATTAATCTTTAATGTTGAATCTACATATATTAATCTTTAATGTTGAATCAATTTGTGAAACAAAATACATTACGATATGTCGTTTCATATGTTTATTGTATTAATTTAATATATATTTAACACACACACACACACACACACACACACACACACACACACACACACACACACACACACACACACACAAATATATATAATTAATATATATTAATTTAATATTTATTAATTTAATATATATATTAATTTTTAATATGTTTTAATGTGTCCTATATGCCATAATTATTTAATATTATTTTAGTAATATAAAATATAATGTTTTACACATATTATTTAATATATTCTGACAGATTATGTCGCGAGATATCTTTCAAGTTTCGCACCAAGCTTCCACACGGTTTACTAGTTTATCACAGTGTCAAACATCGCCCAGAGAAGCTCGATCCTTATGCCCTTTATGTGATAGTAGAAAAGGGTCAACTGAAAGTTGTTCATGTATTCGGCAAACAGTCGACTAGCTTGACAGTCGGCCAAGGGCTCAACAGAGACGAGTGGCATAGCGTTCTCGTGAGGATCGACGTACACGGAGCAAAGTTAATCGCCAGAGTCGACGATAAGCAGGCCGAAACTACTCTAAAAGTTTTAGAACGCATCGTTAATTATGGAGTATCGCAAGAATTGGCCTCGGTTGTTCTTATCGGAGGTGAAAAAAGCTTTTTTTTTTGAGAGACGTTCCACGCGGAAATTTTTGCGCATCTTTATCGCTTTATTTCCGTTTCGACAGGACTGAGTTCCGAGGAACGATTACATGGAGTGAAGTATATAATAGAATCCTTCGTCGGCTGCATCAGGGATATGGTTCTGAGTTCCGGAAAATCCGCCAGCGATTTGCTGCCCATTCGACCATTAATCGCAACCAAACATGAGAATGTTAAGGAAGGGTGTATCGATAAGTACGTCTTTTTCTTAAAAAAGGAAAGAAAAGAATCTTTGCGAAATAATTCGACAACGTGAATCTTCCAATTTAGGTGCAGGACTCGAGAGAACTTGTGTTTTGTCCCTGATCAATGCGTGAATCACTACAATAGTCTGACATGTGATTGTTTCGGAACAAATTACGAGGGTGAACGTTGCGATGTGTACAGTACGTAAAGTAATTGAATTTAATATAAATACCTTTTACTAGAATATATGTTATAATATTTCAAATAATTGATCATTTATTTTCCTAATATATATTTAATTCGAGACTCTCTTAGCTATTATCAAAGGAACATTCAATCACATATAGAAACGATAAATATCCTATATAAATTGTATTAGTCAGCCGGAAAAGAGATAGTGCTTTTATGCACGTCTAAAAGGGTCTAGATATTCCAATACGAGACTAATGGAGTTTGAAATGTAACATCATTTTTCAGCCGCGACTATACTGACGCTGAGAGGCTCCTCGTACGTGTCCTTTCGCGTGTACGATTGGAAGGATCGTGTTCACTCGTCTGTCAACAGGATCAGCCTTGCTTTTAAGGTATTTGACCACGGGCTCTTATTGTAATGGGACCGTGTCCCGTTCCCTCGTGGGCTCATTGATTCATTATAGCGAGACGCTCTACCTCTTTGTCGGAGTCGAGAGGGGCGCATTTTGTATTTTCACGAGCAGCTGCTTTTATCCACCACTCTCTATGACGAAAAATTCATCGTGGAAACTCTTCGAGAGTATCGAGTTCCACTTCTCAAATTGTATCGCAGTGGGTCATTGTACGGACACAATGAAATTTGTCGCACGCTGCATATGCAATTATTGTTACTGAATACTTTTCCCGCCACGGAGATATACAGAGAACAAGATTAAAATTATTATTCCACAATTAAAAATATTAAAAATATTATGTCATAATAACACAATTAAAATTATTACAATTAAAAATATTAAAAATATTATGTCAGCTAAAAGTTTATATCTAGTTTTTAATTAAAATCAATAAATTTCAGACAAAATGGGACAATTCCGCCCTGTTTTACGCTTCCGGTGAAATCGACGGCACACCGCATTACATTGCAGCTTCCATTATAAACGGATCAGTACACGTTGAACTCGATTTCGGGCATAATTCGAAGATCTCTACTATATTGGGCGATTACGTCACGTCTGACCATTGGAACAATTTGACCATATTCCATAACGGATCCTCTGTCTTCGTCAGTTTAGACGACGAGGTAAAGGTACTAGAAGTACCGGGAGAAAATTGGGATATGATCATCGATCCGGAGATATACATCGGCGGTGGTCCAGAACTCCACAAGAAGAAGGGTCTTCTGTCGCACAATAATTTTGCAGGTGTGATAAAACAATACCTAATGCTAATTATTAATCAGATAATCTTATTCATTAATTGATATAATGTTCTATTTTTCCAGGTTCCTTGAAGTACGTGTTCTTCAATGACAAATCAATTATATATGAATTGAAGCGCTCCAACCCTATGGTGCACTACATCGGCGTGCTGGAGCCAGAATATTACGAAGCCGACGTCGAAGTCATTCCGATCACGTATCCTTTTGCGGGAAGTCACATCTGGTGGCCGATCGAGCGAACCGATTCGCTGAAGCTAAACTTCGACTTTAAAAGCTCAAAGCCAATCGCGATCGTCGCTTCGGGAGATGTAAAGAGCAATCGTGGCATTGGTTACTGGGAGGTATGATTACAATACCATTCTATAATTTTTCTTATTTTCACATTCTTCGATCTCTGCTAATAATTTATATTTTTCTCGTATGTGCTTATAGTTACGTCAAGTCAATGACGAAATTCGTTTCCAATTGGCACCAGTTACGACAGAAAACGTTACGGTATCAACTTCGGTGAAGTTTCCGCCTTACAATACTTCCTGGCACGCGGTCGAACTTAATTATACAAAGGGCGAACTCAACATTCTCCTCGATTACAGGAATAAACAGAACAAGCTCTTCGCTATGACGTTCGAGCTGGGTGATAAAGTCATTATAGGAAGTGGTAAAAGTAACGCGGGTAAGTAGATTAGTATTAAATTTGAAAGATTAAAAATCCACGCAATAATAAGAAAAGGATTCTTATATACAATTTAGGTCTAGTAGGATGTATGCGCGAGATACGAGTCAATGGTCAAAGAATCGAACCTAGATACGTAATTAACACCGAAAGAGTAGTCGGAGAAGTCGCTTTAGACAATTGTCAATTTGTGGATCCGTGCAAGAGGCCGAACACTTGCGAACATGGCGGTAAATGCTCGGTCAAGGAGGATAGGATCACGTGCGATTGCGAAGAGACTGGATATATCGGAAAGAATTGCCACTTTGGTAAGGCAAATTGTGATAAATAATTAATTCAACAATACCAATATCGATACACGAAGCTAAACATTAAAGAATGTAATTTCTATAAAATCTTTCTCTAAAAACCGATTATTCGTAGACTAGTTCTCTTAACAATTAACTAATTTTAGTAATTATACAGCTTTGGATGATTACGATATACATATATACGTTATAATTCAGTACTGTAAAAATTAAAGGCATTTAAAATTATAATAATAAAAAACTTGTTCTCTCTGAAAATAGACTTTTAAATAGACTTTTATGTAAATAGAAACTTTTATTAAAAATATTTTCTTATTATGTAAATTAATTATAAACTATATAAAAAATTAATTATAAACTATATAAAAAATTAAGAAATTAAAATGATTTCATTATTTCGGTATCATTAAAATTTAAATTCAATTCTTTATGCAATTTTTTAGCACAATACAGAAAAACTTGTGAAGAATTGGCTCTTCTGGGATACACGCAAGACGATGTTTATAAAATCGACATTGATGGAAACGGTCGATTCCCGCCCGCCTCGGTAAAGTGCGAATTTCAATCAATCGAAGATTCAACTAAAACGATCGTCGAGCACAATTTACCTTCCCAAGTGGACGTCAGATCTATCATCGAGAGCGACTTCTCCTTCAGCATCAAATATAGGCAGTTCACTGCTGAAATGCTTCAGGAACTGATCTCGCACTCGCTTTATTGCAGCCAGTACGTAAAGTATGATTGTTACAAGGCACCCTTGGAGCTGCACAGCGCCACGTGGTTCCTAGGCTCCAAAGGTACCACCGTCGATTACATCGGAAATGTCAATCGCGGGTCCTGCCCTTGTGGAAGTAAGTTCTTTCTTAAATAAATTCTTAATGCGACTTGTAGCGATAAATTAAAAAGAAATCTACGTTTGTAAAAGTTTAATCGTTGTCTCGCGAAGGTTTTTATTTATTAATTTTACTTTAGTGAACAGAACATGCGTGAACTCCAACTTGAGCTGTAACTGTGATGTGTCCGCTGGAAATGCCGGAAAGTGGCTGTCAGATGAGGGATACTACGAAACACCTGATTCCTTAGGCATCACCGGAATGGTATTCTTGCAACAGAGAGATCTCGAGGAAGATGCTCGGGGACGTATCACCTTAGGACCATTGGAATGTGTTGAAACAAGTATGCAAATACATACTGATTTATAAATAGAAACTATATGTCTTTTATTTATAATACTAATATAACTTTACTTCTAAGGATTAAGCAATAAAAATACGACATTTTGGAGCAACTATTTACGATAACTACTGTCATGTATGAACAATCACGAGTAATATTGGCAAAATATTTTTGTTTAGAAGCAACAACAAATTTAGAAGATTAATTAATGATGATTTCTAGATACACAGAAATACGTGGTAACGTTCACAACGTCGCAATCGTATATCGAAGTGCCTGGTTGGCGGAAGGGTGATATAGCCTTCAGCTTCCGAACGACAGGTGAGAAAGCTATTCTGCTGTACCAACCACCGATCCGGAACAACTACCCCTCCTTCATGGTCGCTCTAACGTCGGAATATCGGTTGACCTTTAATTTCACCCTGAATACCGGTACCAATCGCGAATTACAAGTGGAAAGCCGACGAAAACTGAATAATGGCGAGTGGCAGAAGATTTGGATCGACTACAATGACTATCATGTGAGATTTATGATCAACACTGACTTTCGAATGGTGGATTTATTACCCGAAGAGGAGTTCGGGCCCTTCGAGGGATCCATGTTCATCGGCGGAGCTACTGCGTAAGTAATTTCATAAATTGAAAGTTAATTGTCACAATGAATTTATTTATTATGATAAATAATGATTTTTATTCGATTTCGTTAACTCTTCGAATCGTCCTTTGACTTTTAGAGAGCACTTGAAGACTTCTTCCGTTCGGCAAGGTCTCATTGGCTGCTTTCGCGGTCTCGTTGTCAACGGAGAAATATTAGACATCCATAGCTATATGTCGGTACATCTTTCGGAAATCATCAAAGACTGCAAACCTTCGTGCCAACCTAATCAATGTAAGAACGGCGCTAGATGCGTCGAGTTGTGGAGCAATTTCGAATGTGTGTGCGAAAATCGATGGGCGCATTTAGGCACTTATTGCGAAACAAGTAAGTAACTTTACTCGATTACCTGAAGAAATCCAAATATTTTTTTAATTTCTTATATTTATATTTTTAAAAGCATATATGAAATTATATATATACTTCTCAAGGCTTTCCATAGTTTTCCATCTTTTTAAATATTGATTTAAAGCCGATTGGAAATAAATTGTTCAATTTTGAGTTCAACTAGTATTAAAATAATATTCCTGAATCCAGATATCAACAGCAAAGCTCTGACGTTCACTTCACCAGGAGCATTCTTGAAGAAAAATTACTTCGGATCGAACGACGACGACGAGGAGAAGTTGCAATTGAAAAGCATGCTGCTGGAAAATATTTTAATCAATTTAAGAACTTACGACACCCATTCTCTCATACTTTATGCGAACGATCACTTGAACAATTTCGTACACCTCTACGTCTCAAATGGCACCAACATCGTGTACCTTTTTAACGCTGGCAACGAGATCAAGAATATCACTGTGGAAAATCCACGTAAATTAAAACACTGCCATGTACAAGCAAGTGAATGTATACGACGTGCATATTAGAAGTTATATAGAGAAATAATCCAATTTTTCAGATGTCAATACGGGAATCTCCGTTCAGATTGCTATAATTCGAGGCGAGAATTGGACCACGTTGTACGTGAACGAATATAACGTCACATTGAACGCGACACCGGTACTCCTAGACACGTATTCAAACAAGCCTTGGACGAATCCAGAGAAAGAAGTTCTTGCACCGCAGCGACCGCCGGCACCTCCCACCGATTATTTCCAAGTGAGTCTTTAAATAGATACTGATTTTTTGTTTAAATATTTAAAGAAATATAAAGGAAATTTAGAGAAGTAGCCTAAAAAAATTATGACGTCTTTTAATTTTCAGCATATTATAAAGCACAATTATAACAAAAAATGATTTCTTGGATTATTTTTTATGCATAATATATATAAAATAATATCAAATAATATATAAAAACCGAAATATATACATATCTAAATAAAGTAATAAACGTTTATTTAGGTAAATTTAGGAGGATTCGATCCTGACAATCTGCTCAGAGTCGGAAAAGAAGGCGCTTTAATTCAAGGTTACGTTGGCTGCTTGCGAGGACTCATGATCGACAAATATCTCGTCAATCTACCGAAGTTAGCCAGCGAAGCGAATAATGAAGGAAGTAAAGGTGTTCTGCCGAATTGTCAAATGAAATGCGACACAATGCCTTGCAAAAATTTAGGAATTTGCACGGAGGATTTCGGTAGGCAGGAATCTTCCTGTAATTGCGAGCTAACATCCTATTTTGGCGAACATTGTGCCGATGGTGAGTTTTTTTGTTATTTAATCATATTAAGAAAAATATTTTTCAAGACTTGGACTAAAGAGAATACAAATAAAAAATTTAAGGTTTTAAAAAACAAAAAATGTAAAGATTGCAAAACATAAATATTCATAGACTGAATATTTAGAAACACCTTTCATAAAAATAATCTTTTCCGAAGAAACAAAAATCGATTATAGTATTAATACCCCAGAATAATATTTCCATGAGACAGATTGTATTATTCTATAGAAAAACCATCGAAGCAATACAAAAGTTCTGATATCTCTGCATGAAAATTGTCTTTTCACACAGAAAAGGGCGCCGATTTCAGTGGGGAAAGCGTACTTCAGCGCGAATTCGAACTCGAGGGCGAAGTGAATCAGGTGAAAATACAGCTGGCATTCTCAACGAACGAACTACGACAGCGAACCACCGCGTTGCTGCTGGTACAGACCGACAACAAGTAAAGCATCGATCTTAATATTTTCTTAATCTCCGTGTAATACTCGACCGTTCCGACACCAGTCACCGACGCCTGGAGTCCTGGATGTCTTTCGAAGAACTTTTTTCCAGAAGGAGCTACTACTTATTGGTGGCCTTGACGTCCGAGGGACAGCTCATTTTCGAAGAGGACAGGGATGGCTCGGCGGCTGGAGTGCGCCTGAGCGATCGGAATTTCCTGAATGGTGCACGTCACAGCGTCTACTATGTTCGCAATAACAACACAACCATCCTCTTAGTTAGTTATGATTTCTTTTATTTCGTTTTAGGATTTTTACGTATTATAAAATATTGTGTTTTATAATTTGTAATTTTAGATCGATCGTGAGCCCGTCCAATTGCTACCGATTCCAGGAATATCGATACCAGACGAGGACGAAACTCCGGGTGTCACCGAGATACAACTTGGTGGATTAAACACCACCGATTCGCGATTTATCGCCTACAAGGGATACACTGGCTGCCTCAGCAGTGAGTTTTCTCCAGAATCTCTCAATAATATCTGTCACTAAATTTATCGTCGTTTAATCTATCTTTTATATATCATCTATCTATCTGAATATGTCTCTTTAATGTTAAACAAAACGAGCATGACAAATTGTAAATTACATTTTTCTTTTAGACGTCGTAATATCGATTAATGGAGGCGCCGACATGAAACCGTTAGAGGAATATATGCTCTTTACGAAACAAGGCAGCGAGACCGTACGGGCAACGATACCTGCCGGCGTTAGAAGTGCTCAATGTGCGGTCTTCCATGTTCAACCAGGTGGTCTTGAACCGCCCAAGAACGATAGCGTGGTGAGAAACTCAGAAATTAAATATCTTGTTAAACAAAAATCAGTTTCACATTACATATAACTTTACATCTATTATCTTGCTAATACCAAAGAAAATAATAGCAAATTTATGTAGTTGAAATTTCGTAGTTGAAATAATTTGCAATTTTTTAACGATGATAAATTGTTAAATAATCTTGTAATAAAGTAATAATCTTTGCTCCACGATTGATATATTTTAAAATATAATAATTAATTAATATGATATATTATGCTCTTTCACATCCACACACACAAACTCAAACTTTAAACCCTTATAAAATATTTTCTTTAATGTTACTGATTACATCAGTAGCCTAACAATATCATAAACAAATATTCATTTCATACAAAAAATGACAGATACATCAAGTCACAAAATATCTCATTAAAGGGCCGTGACAAAGCATGGGTCGAGGATCCACCGGAAAGAATCCTATACAAATCGCAGTATTCGGGCGCCACTCAGGAGGAGCAGGGTGCAGGAACGTACATCTTCATAGCCCTATGCTGCGTCTTCGTGGCTGCGGTGATCGGATGCATTTACGAGGTTTGGCGAAGTGCTCGCAAGGATCGTCAACGACGTCGCGACGCGGCCTCGGGAGCGGTTGCGACTACCGCTTCCGGTTCGCAGAGGTGGCAACCGCAACAGTACACGGAATCCCTGGTCACCGCGACCGGCGTGAAAGCGATCGGCTTCAAGAATGTGATGGACGATGACAAGAGGCCGAATGGAACTCATGTGAAAGTGCCCAATGCCAAAGAATACAAACCACTGCCGAATACGGAACCCAAGGACTTAATGAACGATAAAAAAGTTCACATAAAAGGTACTCTAATCTGTTTCGATTCGTACATAGAAAATGTGAGAAAAAAGTTGATATTATAGAATGTTTTTTCTCAACCTTCCTATTTTTTATGCAAATCTAACAGTAAAAATTCAAAATTAATTCTATCTCACACCTATAAAATGTTTGAAATGCTATTTATCATATCAATATTGCATGGAGTTTGTCAAAAAGAAGAATAGTGATCTTTTATTTAAATGTCTTTTAAAACGAAAGATATAAAAATGTATATGAAAATGCCTAATATGTGTGTGTACATTGCTTGCTTTATCTATCAAGATTTAATCGATATTTGTATTTTTGTGTGTATTACAGCAGACGAAGAACCAGAGAAAAAGGAGCTGCTAGGGGTAAATACAGGCATCGTCATTAAACCTGTGAAACCGAACCCATTCGTAAAGATTTTTTCTTTTTTTCGTAAAAAATGCATATTTAGCTTTGTCAGGCTTGCAAAAGGGCTTTGCATGCATTTGTCGAAATTGTTGTTGATTTATTGTATTTGCATTCATCCACGTTATGCGACGCAGTTCTATGACAAACACATTGAACGCACAAAGCAAAAAAAAAACTGAATCGCTTCTTCTTTAAAGCATATCGTTCTTGCATCCGACTTTACAGTTCGCACTAAATTCACAATTCACTAAATCTAACGACATATTGCATTATGAGAAAATATACAAGCATTAGATCGAGATAACAGGAATAATTTCCATTATCATTTTCAATCTAATTTCTCAATTACGTCTTTTTCATTACATTCACAAATCCACGCTTTCTTCGCAATGCCCAATAAATGTAGCATAATATTTCTGTATCGTTATAATTCAAGAAATCATTAAGTATTTTATTTTTCTCCAATAGTCAATGGAAGATCTAACAGAAGAACCCGAACTGGAAGAACGCGAGGAAGAAGAGGAGGAGGAAGAAGAAGAAGAGGACACCCAAGAGCCGGAGGCAGACGGGAACAAAGATCAACCAGAGGAATATCAGGAATATCAAGAGGAGCAAAAGGACGCGAGTAATGATCAAGATGGCGAGCTTCTCGTTATGCCGGTAAGAAACAAGACGGCAAGGAGAGCTTCCTTGACTGACGAATTGGACTCGGACGAAACGCAGGCCCTCCTCGAGACGAACTTCTCCGTGACGGGTTTGAATGAGATCAAAACCGAGCGTATAATACCGAGAGCGAATAATACCACGAAGAGTGCCATGCCGAAGAGACCGATGAGTCTCGACCTCAACGCGCCGATCAAGTTCAAAAAACTGCGCGGAGGAGCTCGGCCCGAGAAGGTCACGGTGAAGTTGATCAATGGTGACGAAGTGAGTCTCCAGTCTCGAGGTAGAGGCTACGTCGGCGTCACGTCCGCATATCGCGCTCAGGACAATTGATTGAATTGACTGACGACAATAATTAATACGTTCAAAAGTAGTCGCGCGTTTCGACTATTGTAAATACCGCGTGAAGCGATCGTTCTTAAATGACAATCACGTATACATGTAAATTTTAAGACGATACAATTTAGCTACAGTATGAGCGTAGCAAGATCGCTGAGTGTGGTTGAAATATAACGTGGCTAATAAGTCAAAGGTGCTTAACTCAAAATTTCTAATATTTATTTAAACGGAAAATTTATGAATTAAGCACCTATAACACTTGTTGGTTATCCATAACTAGCTCTAGCACGCATAATTATCCACTCAAAATCATATTTTGCGCGTGAAATCGATAGAAGTTTATTATTGAGAAATAAAATAATACAACGTGATTTTTTAACGATGAAAAATGACGATTAGTCAATGCAGGTTCGGTAAAGTGCTTGTATTCATCGCGTATTGTTAACGTCACGCGTGTAGCATGAATACTAATTTCCTATCGCAAACTACATTTTATTTATTTAATTTTATGAGTTTAGTTACACGTAAATCGGTGTATACATTTGATTGAAAGTTTGGCTCACAGCCACATTCGGAGAGAGAAAGACATTCGAGTAATGTAAAGTTAGCGTGTAGTCACAAGCACCTATTTGTGTTTCTTACGTAGCACGTCGTCAGTATTTTTCCAGTATTGATTAGCTGTAGGAGAAGCCATACGTACTTAGCTCGAGCAAAAGACTATTTTAAAACTCTAGTGCCTATAAAATAACTTAATAATAACAAGATAAAACATTGAGAGTAAATTTACAACGAATATATCGAGTTAAGACCCAGATCTTTGAGATACGACAAAAAGTCACGTAGTTTTATTTAATAAAAAAAAATTAAAATGAAATACTATTTTACCGAGTAAAGACACTCGTGTATTTTACGATACCGTTATATCTGATTATATCTGATGCCACGCAATTAACTAAAAAAAGTCACCTTAGCATAAATTTATGTTATTGTCATCGATGGCCGCGGTGTACAAAAAAACAAACCATTCGGATATTAATACAATTATTTTGAACAAATTGCAATTTCGAGAACTTATTTTCAGTATATAACATATAATAAATCTATAGTTTGTTTTACGTGTACACCCGCGAGTCTCTTTATAGTTTGATTTCTGCTGCTTCGTGCAATCGTACAAAGTAAGTGTGGCGGTCATGGGCGCCCTTACAACTTTTTTCAAGGGGGGCAGAGTGTAATATACTTAGGAGTTCCAAACAAACGTATTTTCAAATAATATTTTTAAAGAAATATTTATGCAGATTTTTATTTTTAATTGTATAAATTTTAAACAAAAAATTATCTGGTTATTAATCATAAAATCATTCCAAATTGAAAAAATTAAGATCCAGGGGAGCATATGCCCCTCCTTGCCCCCCCCCCCATGGGCGCCCATGGTGGCGTTTGTGTGCTTTTGGTGGCGATCATATAAAATAATCATGCGTTAAAATTCACAAAGCATATCGCGAAAACCGAATCATCCAAAATCTGATCTAGTACCTCAGACTTTAATACATCAGGCATACTTTCAGCACAGGGATTGGTCTAATGTCGAGGAGAGCGTTATACCGTTAGACTCCATTATAAAACCCGATGAAACGAAAACATCGTGCGAATTATAGAGGTACGATGTACGTCGATAATAATCTGTACGAATGTTAGCTCGACAATCGCATCTTGGCTTGCTCTTTCGCAGCCTTTATCCCTCTCTAAATCGCAGGATCCAATTTATTATTTACAGTATGTTACATCTAAATCTACTTCCCCGGATGCATTGGCAATTAACAAAAAATTCTTTTGGGATAAAACTGTTGTAAATTCGCACAAACTAACGCACTACATATGATCGTAAAGTAATCGCAGTGCTGCGATTATTTTATGATTACAAATAAAATATAAACAGATAATATATATAATAAATTATATATATACAAAAGATTATAATTTAGCTATATATGAAAAAAATATTTTGTCACTATTGAAGTTAATACGAATAATTTTATTATCCTGAAACTTTAATTAGTGGGCTATTAGCGTTTTGCATTTTACAATTTCAACTTCTGACAATTTCCGCATTTTTATTTTTGCTGTTTTCTTTTAATACTTTATTAACTGTATTAACGTTTCATAAAAACTGGCGAATGAAAGAAATATGTTACGTGTTCGAATGTACCTCCTCCTCTCGATACAAACGTTACGATGCATCCCATTCGGAATGACGAAAAGATTTATATTCTTCTGAAGTAATTAGCAGCTCTTAGACATATTAATCCGTGAGTCTTGAGATACATTTTATATAGCATGTTATATGCAGACGAAGTGACAGAGGAAATATACGATTTTTTCCATTAACTCGAGTTTGTTGCATCGCTGTAACCATCTCTCACACCGCCTTTCCTACACCATCAAGCTTCTTCTCGCAAAGTTCGCCGCCTTTTTTCATGACGAAGTCTCTTAATCCGGGAATGAATAAACGATTCGACAGGTTGTATTTTACACATTACTTATGAATCATTTCTGTAAGCAATGCATTTTGTATGACAAATTACTTTTTCTCCCGCTATTAGGTAAGCATGTGCATGATGTGCCGATATGATAATTGAATATTTTATTTATCACTTGAAAAGAGCTTATTGCAAATCCGAGAAATATAATCGTAGAATCTTTTCAATCTCTTGGATCTCTGGAAAATTTAGAGAATAAAATCCGATGATTCTATTTTTTAAATAATTTGTTATAAGTTTTGAATGTCACAAAGAAATATAATCGTCACAATTTGTATTGCAACAAATAAAATTATTTTCACGCATTTGAATCGAGATCTGAACATGCCAGTGCTTGATGTAAATTACAACCGATGCAGCCATTCCCAGGTTAAACTAATCATCGATTTAAGAAGGCACTATGAAGACATCGATGAAGCCTTTTATCGCAAATCTGCACGAGTGCATAGACAGCAATTAATCCGAATTGCCTGATATCGAAACGGGTTTATTCGTGGCACGTGAAAAACATTCACCTCATTGCATGCACGCTTTGAGCTACAGAAACCTCTGAG
The DNA here is from genome assembly GCA_003063835.1 of Aphaenogaster floridana. NCBI lineage: Eukaryota > Metazoa > Arthropoda > Insecta > Hymenoptera > Formicidae > Aphaenogaster > Aphaenogaster floridana. The sequence continues at coordinate 50,687 of NJRP01000125.1, read as the reverse complement.
GCTCTGCGAGGCAAGCCTATTCCAAGTGTCCAAGCGTGTTTGCTACATACATGCACTAACCAGAAAAATTGAAGAAAAGAGAATGAATCTGTTGTTTCGCCATTATTATAAGGCGAGAAATTGAGTATTTTAAAGCAAACTTTCGCTTCGTTTAGGCGCTTGCGGACGGAGACATTGGAAGACAATCGAAGATGCAAGGAAACTACTTAGGTCAGTAACACGAACAAAAAAAAGACTTACAATTAGTTTTTTTATTTAAGAAATTATAATAATGCAATATTGCATAATAAAAAAAAATTTTTTTAGATTATTAATTCTTACTCGTGATAATATGAGAAATATTCAAATTCCTATAACATTATTTTAGTAATTTCTTTCATAAAAAATAATTACGAATAATTACAATTATATCTTATTTTTATTAGGCGTTATATTATATTTTATTTAATACATCTCGCGTATTTGATCACTGCGAGAATAATAAAAAATATATTTTTTAAATAGTCATGAAAGACATGAAAAATAATATGTAGATGTGTAATTTCGAAAGAAATTTGCTCAATCGGGCAGAGTTAATTATGAAGATTATTTTATTTTAGCACCAGGCAAGCCGATAACTTTCAATACGTCTGCTCTCTTCTTGCCGGACGGCCAACGAACTTTCGGCAATCCATTGAGCTATCTCGGTGGTCCGAAATTACCACTAAGAAATAGATCCTCTATCGAATCGGTGTTATCATTGGATTGATCGTGGATCATCCGTACTTTGCTCTAAAGAACTATTGTGAATGTCCACAGGAACAACGAATCGTATTCCCCGATCAAATCGGAAAGTCTCGAACGTGTTGAGTGCCAAATTCATAAATATCACTTTATGAATATTTTTTTATATGCACGTTATTATAAGCACATTATTACATCAAACAGATTAAAAAATAAAAAGAGAGAGAAATGGGCCAGATTATCCAAACAGCACAAAAGTCTAAAATACGTCGGAAAGACGTTTGTATATTTAAACATATTTTAGACATCTTTTAGACTTTTGCCTTTTGAGTAGTTAATCGTTTACTTTAATAATTGCTATAAAAAAAAATATCTGTTGATTAATTAACTTAATTAATGTTAAAGAACGCACTCTATGCACTTAACACATTTGATATTTTCCATTTTCAGTTCATCTTTCATTATCACAGAGTTATCCGCTTCTCAAAAGGCTCGTGTTAATAGCTCGCACCGAGCTATAAGCTAAATAGCTTCATCAAAAAGATTCGCTCGGACCAATATCGCGATCGGCGAATTTTATTCGTGACAAGACGTTATAGTTGCTAATAAGGATTTGAAACGTGATAACGAGCTTAACAATAGTAACTAAATAGTGATCGTGACGAACTCGATACGTTCTCTTTGCAGCTGATGGAAAGCTGTCGTGCTCAAATATACAATCGTACCATTACAATCTCACGAGGGTGCTTGTAAAAAAAATACCTTGTAAGTCCGTAGAATAATAATTTCTTATCGCTATTGTTGTAAAGCAAGCTCATAAAACAGTTTCTCCGTTCTTAAAGAATCTCAAAAGTATAAAAAGCTCTTTCTTTATATCCTTCCCTCCAGGATTTTATCCCGTTAAAGATTAATACGGCGAACAAGTTCCAAGCTGCGGACGACTTCAACCAAAAATTCCAATTAACTTAATTAAGCCGACAGAATCGCTTAAAGTAAATATTCTAACTATCCAAGTAGCAGAGTGAAAAGATGACAAAGTAATGTCTACTGATGTCTAATAGACGTCATTATATCGTCTTTTAACATCACTCTGTTACTTGGGTATATAATCCGTTGTTTCTGAATCAATTTTTTTCTATATGTTACACAATAAAAAAGTAATAATTCTATTTATGTTAACAAAATAGCACGGACATTGTTTAATAAGCTAATTACTGATTAAGTTAGCGATAAAAAATTTTTTATATAAAAACATAATTATATATAAAATATGTCGATATATATTTTTTTCTTTCTTTTGTATAACCTCTGTTCGTATATGTACAAGAAAAATGATAAGAAAAAGAATTTAAAAATAATTAAAAAGATCATTTTCGCATTTTTTTTGTAAGAAATGAAGTTTGAGAAAATAAAAAAAATTGTTCATATATAATCATATACATATAAATGTAATAATTGTATATAAAATTATATATGATAATATATATATAGAAAATTGTATAATCTAATTACAATTTTACTTTTTGTAAAAAATACAATATAAAAGTTATTTTTCTAATTATTTTTCAATTATTCTTCTTGTTATTTTTTCTAAGCATATGGACAAAGATTATACAAAAGAAATAAAACATATATGGACATATATTTTTATATAAAAATTTTTTTACCGGAATTAATTAGAGTTTGGTCGAAGTCATCCTGAGTCACGACTCTTATTTCTCATCCTAGTCAAGGATCGATCAATTCTCTGTACAGCGTCGTGGTAGACATGTATTTATAAGTTACCGTGTATGACTGCCTTGTACGTGGACACAATATAATATAACGATGTAAGAGCAGAAAATAAAAGCATCACCACGAGAGAGGGGCCGCTTTATATGCAGCGCAAGTATTTAATAACCGGTCGTGCGAATAAACGATTTCTAAGGAACTTCCCGCTTGAGATCTACTTCTCATTTCCGCCAATCAATAAACGTACCTCGCTTGCCGGCGTCGCGGTCACCTCTCCCGCCATTTTGCCAGGCTCCAGCGAAGATATCGCGTCCGATTGCGCTGCGAAGCAGCGAAGAGAAGATTTGTGAACGAATCTCCGAATCGTTCCTCCTATTATTCCTTCCACCGTCCTAAAAAGACACGAGTCATCAACTTATCTGCAGCATTTAAAGATCCCAAGTAGAACAGGAAGTCATGATGACGTCAAAATGATGCTAAAATGACGCCTTTGACATCATCATGATGTCATTATGAGTTGTATGTTCTACCTGGGATGTATGTCAGACTTTCAAAAATAACAGCATTGCCATAATATTTTGCTAAGATGTTAATAATGTATTTCATTCCTACATATGAAATTTGAAGTCAATTTACCGTATCGTTTTCAAGAAAATTATTATTATAACGTCTGTAAGACGTAATATAGCCGCCTTACGTCAGATTTTCAAAGATAACAGCATTGCCATAATATTTTGCTAAGATGTTTAATAATGTATTTCGTTCCTA
>NJRP01000125.1:28874-47085 GCA_003063835.1 Aphaenogaster floridana | reverse complement strand
AATGACGTACGTGACCGCGCGGAGTAATCGCCGGGTACTAAATTTAACCCGTAAGAACCTATCCAAAGAAACTTGCATAGCCGCATATGCGGCTAATTTAATTCTCTACAAAATTGTCTATGTGCAATTTTGCTGTAGCTCGAACGGTTTTCGCAGCGTTTCGAGTGAAAGGTCGACAGGGGCCAATTTTTTACAGATTTTTATTTTTTTTGCAAAAACGAGGGGGGTTGACGAAGCACAAAATTAATATGTTAATATCAGTGCCATTTACTATCGAATGGCACATAAATTAAACTCCCGAATTCAACTTCGATTTGAAACCGTATCTTGACTAACCTGTGAGCCTACTCAAAACTTGATCGGTTCAGCCGTTATTGAGATTCGATAATCTCCTCTACTGAAAATCCTTATTCTCAATATTATGATCTCAATTATGATCTCAATAAAAATTTTTTAGTAGGATCGGGTACTCGCAACTCGCCGGCTCGCGTATAGATACACGGGAGACGGGATAGTCTCGCTATGCGTATACATATACTTGACGCGAGACACTACCGTGTTTCTTGATATATACCGAATACGACAGCCGGACCCACTGACCGCGCGCGACCGACCGAAAACTGCGTCTGGCCGCTGGCGCGCAACCCGACCGATCGCGATTTTCGTAATCGCGGCCGCGAGAATCGCAATCTCGACGCAGGGGTGCAACGCGAAGCAGTGGGAGCGGCGCTAACTTCAGGCGGCGCGCAAGGTTGAGAGCCCCGGGACACGTCATAAACAAGCAACATGGCCGATCGTCGCGAGTATTGACAAGACGCGTGCTGCTGTTTACAAACTGGACGAAAGGACATCGGCTGCGTCGATGAGGCTCTGACCCTAGTCGTGTGATCCGCTCTGCCATGGCACAAGCGAAGCTCGACGTGCCGGAGAAATCTGGCGGCGGCATTAAGGAGAAAGACAAGGACTCCGAGGAGAAGGAAGGTGCGCGTTTGTCGTCGGTTGCTGTACTTGAGCGTGAATCATTGCGTTGCAATCCGGGAAACTATGCTTCATATTGTATATTATATTACGAAGTACTACACAATATATTATATAATAGTATATTATATAATGCTCTGTAATATAATATACAATAGTAATCACGTCAGATCTTTTTTATGTACTCCATAATGTAATATATAACAGTAATTACATCAAATCTTTTTTAAAGATATGATCTAACAAGAAATTCTGATGTTTAACTCTTATTTTTTCGAATAAATATTTATATACATATTAATCTATAACTTTGTGTTGCTTCATTAGGTCCTACTGTCGTACCAGAATGTGCAGTGTGTCTACAGCCTTGCATTCATCCGGCACGATTACCTTGCAGTCATATATACTGCTATCTGTGCGTAAAGGGTGTCGCTAATCAGAGTAAGCGGTGTCCAATGTGTCGTCAAGAAATCCCACCAGACTTTCTTGAGAGGCCTCAGCTGGTGGAGGTGGAAGAGCCTCAGAAGGAGTCCGAACATCCGGAAGAAGAGTACCAATGGTTTTACGAAGGTCGAAATGGTAAAATATCGATTTAATTGACGATTGTGTTTTGGTTAGGACTTATAATCGTGTGTCTTTTGACGGGAAATTTTTATAAATGTCTTACTCAATATTACATTTGTATGAATTTTCCTAGCTTGCAAATTCTTTTAAAGCATTTATACATGGGCGCACAAAATTTGATATCCTACCCCTTCTTAGGTTGGTGGAAATATGATCCAAGGACAAGCAATGATCTGGAGACTATTTACAAACTAAGGGAAACGCAATGTGAACTTTTGATCTGTGGCATGCTTTACGTAATCGACTTTGCAAACAAATGTCAATATAGAAAAAACAACCCACGTTACAAACGTAATATCAAACGTGACAGAAAAGATGCTCCATGCAAGGGTGTTTCGGGTGTACAATAACATGTAAAATGGATTGTTTGTCCGTTAAGATTGAAGATTCAAATCTAAACCTGTATTTAACAGCGTACTGAACTACGTTCATACATTAGTTTCATACAGCATAATACGAAGATTATATATCGCATATTCACAATGAAGCATCATAAGTAAAAATAATTGATATTAAAATATTGCCAATAAAAATAATATTGCATATAAAATAGAATGCGTGCGCTAGAGTTATGTATATTTGCTAATTTATTAAGTATGCGAAGGGATTAATTGACTATTTTTTAACAATTAAAATTGAAGATTTTAATGCCATAATATAATGTTACTAAGCACTTAACATTAAAAAAATATATCTTTCAATAAAACCATTCTCTACTAAAAACATCTTTCTTTTCATATCTTCCCAACTGCAATTTTTGACATGTCTTTTAATTTACTTGCAAATGTGTGACGCATGATCTGTTATTTCCATTGTAACATAGAACAAGTGGCTTTTAAGTAAATTTTTACAGGTTGGTGGCAATATGATCAGCGTACAAGTATCGAATTAGAAACGGCATATAAGCAGGGAAAGAGGACCTGCGAGTTGCTGATTGCAGGATTCCTTTACATCGCTGATTTTGGTTCGATGCTTCAGTTGCGTAGAAATGATCCTTCCAGACGAAGGAGGATCAAAAGAGATCTGTATAATGTTCCAAGAAAAGGAGTTGCTGGATTACGACTCAATGTGCAGGACGAAGAGATTGTGAGAGAAATAAGGGGTGCTGAGCGGCCAGCTAGTCCTGCGAGTGATAGTATGGGTAAGACGCAATATATGTATATAAGTAGAATAATAAAATCGTTCATCATAAAAAAACATCTTTGGACAAATTGAATAGAAAAGAAAATCTATAAAGAAAAGAATATCTCTGGTCAAATGTGAATAGTACTATGTTTACAGGTACAGGAGACGGCACAAATACCCCCATACCGCCTAGTAATACGCCACAGACACCTGCAGGTGGGACAGCGAGTGGCGACGCTACGCCTCTAAACGATAGAATAGATCAAAGGTCGGATTCCTTGCATCAGGTCCTAGAACAGATGCGTTCTCTAGTTCTAAGAGAGCATCTGTCCTTAAACAGCGATAACGAATTCGAAGAGGATACAGAGGACGCGTCGATTTCGGATCATCCCACTCTTTCATAGCTACAAATATCGAATTCGTATTTATCAGAGATCGTGCTAATCTTATTTCGGAATCTCCAATTCGTTTCCAGACTCTTCATATTGCTACTCAGCTCAGTAAGATAGTATTCCATACAAATATACATCACGTTTGCTAGAAGTGCATCAATGTATAAATTGTATTGATCTAGCAAACTACATTGCTCAACTACAACGTACAGAAATTGATATATAATTAAGTATCTCGAGTTAAGTAGCTATCTTTATTCAGTAAGTACTCTTCTTTCTCTGTTTAATAATGCGATCTAAAAATTTAATTATAATGCGAGAAAAGTATCAATTAAGTTGTCATTGAAGATAACAAGAGTTTGCGAAAAGTAGATTTATAACTTACAAAATAATTACTTGTTGATGAATAATGTACTTAAAAGTCTAACTTTGAGAATTACTGTATCGTATAGCAGTAATATAAAGCTGCTGTGACAACAATTAGTCGTATAAAATAAGATAAATATATTATAGCTATTCTAAAATGTATTAAAGTTTCTAATAAAAATGTGTTCATGCCTCGTAAAGAAAGGCGCATAAAAAGAGAATATAACGAGAAAACATTTATTTATTAAGAAAATCGAGAGTGCAATACTCGCTAATCAATAATCGTTGGTTTTGAATAAAATCTGTAATCTTCGATGTTTAGAAATATCGAATTATCTTCTCTTGTATTGCACAGAAAAAATAAAAGATGCATTTTCCTCGGCAGTTTTGTAATTTATTCTCCAAGGCAAACAAAAAATTCAAATACCCCCATAAGAATATTTATTCTAATACACACAAGATATGTTTATAAGTGAATTGATATACGTCAATGAAGATATTTAAGAATTATTCATGCGGAATGATATTAACGAATTGCGCAATTTTACAATATTGTAAATGATATTAAGATGCCGAAACAGTGACAGAGAAAAAGAAATAAAACTCGATGAATCTATTATTTAAAATTAAAAGGTTGCAAATTATAATTTTTTTATCCGTAAAATTTCTACATTTTCGATAAGACTATTCATATATATCTATTATTATTTATATTATATTATATATATATTGTTATATAAATTACTATATTATATATATAATATTATATTATCATATATTTCATATTAATTGTTTGAACCATTTGAATTTAGCGCCCTTTCGATACATAGAAAATGTCCATTCGTAGGATGTTCGCGTTAAACAAAGGATAAGCGCCAAAAGTGCTGCAATTTTCGAAGCGTGCCTCTCGAAATTTGACGGGGTTGCATCGTTGATGCTCGAAAATTGAAAAGAGAGCAGCGTGAGCAGAAAATACATCGAGTTTCAGGTAACTGTATGATGAACATCCGAGCGTTTCACGTCCCATTTGCTCGCGGCTTTTTTTCTTCATCAGAGATTACATGCTCGCATAGGAGTGTGCGTTGTATACAACACGTTCTCCCTGCGCGATAAAGTCGGTCGACAGCAAGGGCACAATTGATTGTTTCTGGGATTAGGTATATCGCGCAGCTTTCGACGGTTAAAACGGGTGGGAGAAAAGAGAGAGAGAGAGAGAGAGAGAAAGGCCCAATGAGGTGGAACGCGCTCGCGAATTGTTTGGAAGGCGTAAAAACGACGTGATCGGGTAACGTTGGAATGTTAACGTCGTCGTGGCGAGCTGGAGACGACGAGCGCGAGATTGTATCGAGCTGCCGGCGATTCGAGGTTTTGTCAGCCCGAACCAAGGCGAGGATATCTGACCGTGCCGCTTCCGGCCCTGCATAATCAGGCACGGCGCGTAACCCAATACTCGCGGTATCGCAAAACTTCCTCTCTCGCGCTGCGCAATGGTCGAGAGGGGCCGAGAGATGTGCGGTTCTTTGTGATCTAACTGTGCCCGTCACATGTTGCAGACGAGGAGCGTTCGAGCGGAAGCGAGAGGGTACGAGGCAGAGGACTGTGCCGCGTGTGTAAGAAACGCGATTTGACTTAAAAAACGTTACCAGAGCGAGCCAACATGACCCAGCAGCCGTCCTCCGAGCTCGTCGTTTTTGTCACTCACGTGGAACCCGACGACGTGTATCTGAAGATATGGGGTCAGGTGGACAAGCAGGCTGCTACTGCAGTAGAGCATTATATATATCCTCTGATAGAGCAGTTCAATCAGGGATATGGATGTCCCTCCAAAGGCAGTAGAGTGATCGTTGGCACATTGTGCTGCGCCAGGTTTCAGACCGAGGGTTACTATCGAGCAAAAATACTCAACGTACGTTCCGATGGCATGATCGTCGTACAATTTATTGACTACGGCAATGTGGAGATTCTATCGCCGAACGATATCCATCTGTTAGACAACATACATGGAGCTGAACCTTTGCAAGCTTATCCAGCAATGGCAGCTGAATTTACATTGGTTAATGTATTGCCTGTAAACGGCGTTTGGGAGAATAGAACGATCGACGGGATTAAGAAGATTTTATGTTACAATGAGTATAGAGCGCTGATTCAGATGGTGAATGATCATTGCCTGATTAAACTGTGGTACAACAACGGAGACTTCAGCGATCTGTTGGTGAAGGAACGTATGGCTTTACCAGCCACTTTGCAAGACATGTTCAGGTATAACATTTTTTTAAATTAGCTTCTTAGATTTGATGATATAAACTTTTAAAAACTGTTTCCTTTTTTTATACTGTATTACTTAAATAATTTTTCATTACTTAGACCAAAGCATACGGTGCAAACTCGAATGGTTCAACAAATGCCGTATCAGCAACAAAACAAGGGCAATATGAATAACTTCTCAGCGATGCCAATAATGCAAAGCCCAAATATGAATCATAATGCCAATATACAAGGGTTGTACCACAAGACTTTTTCTCCTGATATAAATCAACATAAACATGTTGCTCAACCGATACTGCAACATCCGCCCCCACCACTTGTTCAAGAAGCGCTCGTATTTAAATCACGTGTACTAGACGTGGGCTCGAGTCACGAAGTGTTTATATCGCACGTAGAAGACGGTCCACAAAAATTTTCCGTACAGGTGGAAACCACAAGGGCTGTATTGACTCGGCTTATGAACGAGATAAACAGCCATCCAAAGCAACCATTGCAAGAACCACCATTGCCAGGATCGGTTTGCTTAGGACGCTACAAGGACGCTGGAGGCGATGGAGTGCTGTGTCGGGCGGTTGTAATGTCTGTGATGGAGCACAAATGCAAACTATACTACGTTGATTTCGGCCATACAGAAGTTTTGCCGTATACAGATATTTTCCAATTGCCGCCTGAATACATTAATCCCAAGGTGCTTTCCATTCGATTTACGTTAAGCGGCTTAAAGGAACTGATTATCTCACAGGAGATGAAAGAGTATTTTAAGGAACTAGTGTACAGAAGATTACTTATTCTACACGTCCGTCCACCGGAAGGACCGCCGTTGATTCAGTACGGTGACTTGTACGATAACGGTATTAACGTAAAGGACATGCTGAAAAAAGCATTCCCAGCACCAGCTGCAATGGTGCCGATAACATATTCCTACCCCCAATTACGACGATTAGCAAAAGATTTCCAAGAAGTTGTGCTTGTCTCTTATGTAGAATCATGTAAAAAATTCTTTGTTCAGCTTGACAGTGGGATAAAGTCCCTCGAGTCGATAATGGCTGGTCTGGCACAATATGCTAAAACCGCGTCTACTTTAAATATAGCGCAACTGAAAGCAGGATTACCCTGTGCCGCTCTATATGATTCGCAGTGGTAAGTTTTGAAATAGCGCAACATTCTCTGCTATAGTTATTCTCTGGATTAGTAATAATCGCCACGTATCTCGATTTTTTTCCAGGTATCGTGCACAAATCCTTGGTATTGTTGGAGATCAAGTTAAAGTAGTATATGTTGATTATGGAAATGAGGAAGTATTACCTGTAATATCCCTTCGCGCAATCCATGACGATTTAGTAACGAAATTGCCTGCACAAGCTGTAAAGTGTGCATTGAATGGCTATGAGGTGCTTTCGTTAGACCAAGAAGTTTCTAATCATTTTGAAAGATTGACACTTGAGAAACGTTTTTACATGAAAGTAGTTGCTTCACAACCTAATGGCCTGTTAGTCGATTTATTCGAATTTGACACAATGAGGAGCGTTCATCCTCAGTTATTGAACAATCTATTCTGCGATAAAACCGAAGATTCTACGACAAGCTCGCGAAATGAAGAAGTCCAGAATCCTGGAAAGACAAATGAATTTCAAAGGTAATAAATTGCTCGATAGTAGTTCTCCAGGTCTGAAATCTGGCTATTATCAATGTTATATATAAAATGACAAATATTTCTCAATGAATTACTGTAATATATTTATTATGCGACTCAACATTCATAATAACATTATTGTGTATAAGATGTAATTTGTTGCATCACACACACAGATCTCGTATGAAAATTCAAGAAAATTTGATTTAACAACTAAGATTTCTGGTCAATTTTTTTTATTGTTGGTCTTATTACAGATATAAAATCTGTATGTAAGATGTGAAGGCTCGAATCCGAAACTCGCTACTTACGAGTTCGTCGCGTTCACACTGAGCCACGCATCACCCCGATAACAACTGAGATTAAAACTAAAAAATATAAACGCAACATATAGTATAATTTCTAGCTTTTTAGTATGATATAGCTAAAAAAGGATTGATATGTAAATTATATTTTTACTGTTTATGCTCTATAATACTTTTGATAAATATTGAAGGAAAGTCCTATTACTTTTCTAAAAGAATTTGTATTTATAACATTTATATTTTATTGCTATATAAAATTGTGTTCAACATGAGCTATAAAATTTCTATATATTCACATATGTTGAAAAGTATTATGTTAAAAATTAGCATTTTATGATGCAATCTGTTCAGTATGATTTTATATTGAGTTAAATTTATTCTGATGTTTAATATTATCAATTCTCTTTGTATAAATTTTGCAAATGAATATTCATTATAATGGAATAATTTTTTATAATGTATAATTTATTTTCTTTATTATGTTGTATTGTGTGTTTAAATAAAATTATTTGAATATAGCTATATTTCTTTTACAGTGAAGATAAAGACAGGTATAATAAAAAAAGTAACATGGATTCTTGGAATCGTAACCAAAACGCTAAACCTTTCCAAAACAAATCAAATTCTTGGAGAAGTGGAGAAGGATGGTCTCAAGAAAAACAATATGATAATAGACGTGAGAGAACTGGCACTTATTCTCATCGTGATGGTTCACAAAATGATCGCTTTATTAAAGACAGAGCAGCAAACAATAGATATGATAGAGATAAATCATATAACAAATACGATGAGGATGATGTAAATATATCTAATAGAGGTAATAGAGGAACCCCTCGAGATAGTGGAAATAGATTCACTGGCAGTGAAAGAAGATACAACCGCAACAATTCGTCTGATAAAGCAAATAGCGACAAAGATTCAGATACTTCCTCTAAAGATAATGATAGACGAGGGAAAAGTGGTTTTAAACGTAATAATTTTAACGATAGCCGAGGAGAATATCGCGGTGGAGCGTCGGGTAGATTGCAAACTACGAATTGGGGTGACAAAAAGCCAGCTTATAAAACTAATTATAGAAATGAGAAATTTAATGGTACTTAATATTTATAAACCTGTTACTTAATATACAGGGTGTGATTCAAAAGGTAAGGTCAACCGGTGAGGAGGTGGTTTAGGGCGATGTTTAGAGTAGAAAAGTCCTTTGCATTTTTTTTATTTGCAACCGTTTTACAGTTACAACAGGTCAAACATTTAATTCACAATTCAGGAGATGTACTTGCTTACGATCATGAAAATAACACGCAAGCATGCCCTTGTTTTTTTAATTAAAAAAAAATATTTTTAAAAAATTATTGCTATTACTAATATTATTATTATTTTCATGATCGTAAGCAAGTACATCTCCTGAATTGTGAATTAAATGTTTGACCTGTTGTAACTGTGAAACGGTTGCAAATAAAAAAATGGCAAAGGACTTTTCTACTCTAAACATCGCTCTGAACCACCTCCTTGCCGGTTGACTTTACCTTTTGAATCACCCTGTATAATGTATAATATACAAATGTGACTTTATGATATATTTTATTGAATATAGGTGACTTTATCGGCAACAATAAATTTAGAAATAAAGAGGATAATACAAATAATGTTTTGTACAATCCGGTAAGAAAAGAATTAAAATTAATATATTCATGATATTAAAATATCATGAATATATTAATATATATACTAATAAATATATATTATTAATATATATACTAATAAATATATATTATTAATATATATACTAATAAATATATATTATTAATATATATACTAATAAATAAATATATATATATATATTCACATGGTATTAAAATATCATTAATATATTTATACATTTGATAGATATTCTAATATTTTATAAAACATTATATACATATGTATATATATTATTTATAGACACCTGATGGTGACTCGTGGGATTCAAACAATACTAACCAAGGGCTACAGGACAATATCACTGTTGACGGAAAATCTCAACTTTCATTAATAAAAATTGATATTAGTCTTAATTCCATGAAGAATTGCGAAGTGGTATTTATTAACAATCCATTAGACTTTTTTGTTCAGTTAAGTCCGGATTGCTTGGAATTAGATTCTATTATGGAAAGTATTGCTGCAACTTATGAGAATGGTGGGGAAACAATGCAAGCTTCCGAAATACAAAGTGGTACATATTGTATCGCTCAATACTCGGAGGATCTTAAATGGTACAGAGCGGTAATCAAATCTGTAGAAGAAAACAGTGCGACTGTGGAATTCGTTGACTATGGAAACACAGAGTCAATCGATTTAATGAACATTAAAGTTATTTTAGAAGAATTTTTAAAATTGCCGATGCAAGCGGTACATTGTAAACTGCTTGGATTTACAAATACGGGCAATACGGAAGACCAACATGCGATTTTCTTGGAAAAGACCGAAGGAAAACCATTACAGGCGGAGTTTGTCTCTGAAGAAAATGGAGTATATGAAGTATTGTTGCGTGAAGTTGTTGATGATGTACCAAACGCTAATTATATAAATGAAGAGTTCTGCACAATCGCAGATTTAACAAAAGCGAAACAAACTACAAGTAAAAAAGAATTTAAAACTATGACAGAAAATAGAACCATTATAGATTATGCTCCTCCTGATTTAAAATGGCAAACAACTTCATACGAGCCTGAATCTAAACAGGATATAGTCGTGACATGGTTTATAAATCCTAACAAGTTATATTGTCAACTATTATCTAAAGAAGCAGAATTTAAAGCAATGATGAGCGAGATTCAAAAAACATATGCTGATAAGAAACCTGTGACATATAAATTGGAGGTAATTATTATTCTTATGATACTCTCTTATTCTGCTTATTCAGATTTATTATTTTTATTCTAATCATAATAAATACGTTTGTAAAGCAGCAACTAATAAATAAAAGTATAACCATTATTTTTGTTTAGATTGGTTCAGCAGTTATAGCTATATTTGTTGAAGACAGAGCTCTTTATCGAGCGGAAATTGTGAATATGGATACAAGGAAGGATGCATACATAATTCAGTATATAGATTTTGGAAATTGTGCAATCGTAGATCAACGTAATATCTATCCCGTCGAGAAGAAATTCATGCAACTGCCCAAATTAGCAGTGCAATGTTCCTTAAGTGATATTGTACCAAATAATAATAATTTAAATTGGTCCGAAGTGGATAACGACGCGCTCGATAATTGCTTCAATGCCGATAAATACGAATGCGTATTCCATAGTTTTAGTGACAATCAATATTTAATTTCATTAAATCGCGATGGACAAGATGTGGGTAATATGTTAGTACAACAAAATCTTGCAACCTTTGCTACAAAAACCTCGATTAAAACAATCAACGGTAAGAATTATTTCAAAATCCATTTACGTTCCCACATTACGTCACATAACAAAAATTATATATTTTATACATATAAAATGTTGGATTATATATATATGACAGTTCAACATTATATATTTTTATACAAATATAAATATGAAAAGCTCATATCGGTCGCGGCGGATCTTGGTGTCTAATAATAATTATTTTGTGAATGTTCCTGCTCATGCGAACTGCGCGCCGCATATTCGTCGGTCTTGAAACACAGTCCTTACATGAAGCCGGAATAATTAATTCACATATTAAATTGACGAGCAATTTAATTTTTGATGCTCACTAGCATGTATAAGATCCCCCCATTTCCCGAAAAAACTGTAAAGAATTTATTGGGCGTCCTACCAATTCGACCATCGAGGCATGTGGTGATATTTCTCGCAATAACAAATATAAGTTGGTTGAACGTCATATTTCAGGTGACGTATTTTAAACAAATATTAAGAATAAGACCGATGATATTTAATATTATTTGTTTAAAATACGTCGCCTTATATTAACTTATATTTGTTATTGCGAGAAATATCACCACATGCCTCGATGGTCGAATTGGTAGGACGCCCACACAGATTGATGGGAGATCCAGGTTCGAATCCTGGTTGAGGTGTTATTTTTCGCAATAAGTTCTTTACAGTTTTTTTTTTTTTTTCGGGAAATGGGGGGATCTTATAGATGCTAGTGAGCATCAAAAATTAAATTGCTCGTCAATTTAATATGTGAATTAATTATTCCGGCTTCATGTAAGGACTGTGTTTCAAGACCGACGAATATGCGGCGCGCAGTTCGCATGAGCAGGAATATTTACAAAATAATTATTATTAGGCACCAAGATCCGCCGCGACCGATATGGGCTTTTCATATTTATATTTGTTTAATATCATCGGTCTTTATTCTTAATATTATTTGATTATATATTTTTATATTTTAGCTACAGAAACATCTAATAAAGAAGCAGAAGAGTTCAATGATGTAGAAAGAGTGGATATAAGCCTCTTGAGTGGCCAAACTCTCAAAATGAGAATTTCTAGTGTAGAAAGCACAACTCAGTTTTACGTTCAGCTTCCATCTGCCTCAAAATATGAAAATATTGTTGATCAATACATGGCTGATAATAACACAAAGGTAATATTTAGTACAAATGCATTATCTCAGTCGACCGCAAATCATATTCTGTCATATATATTGCTCGTAAACTTTATGGAAAAATAACTTTCCATTTTCTAACAAATATAAATTAACGGCTTGTCTTAATAACAAGCTATAATATCTGTCGTTATTTAATAATTACAGCAAGATTCATGTATTTATAACAAATTTCTTTAATTTCTTAAACGATTAAACAAACTTGAAGATTCGAAAATTGAACAAATTAGAAATTATTCATATTATTTCTTGAACTTCATAGTTCTCAAACGTAATATACTACGGTGATGGAAAAGAAAATATTATTTTCATGTATTTAAAAATTTATTATCTCGTTAACATATAAACGACTAACATCATAAATCTAGTTAATCATATAACAAAGTTTATGACATCCAGCCCGACATTCACGAATGAATCGAATCGTACCTTTCCGAGACTTTAATAATATTTAATTTCGATCCTATGTAAAATAAAATGTCTTAAGTATCATTGCACGATGTATGGTATTAACAGCTAAATAATTAAAAATTTATTGTAACATAGTATCCTTATGAATGTTTCATCATATTCAAATTTCCTAAAATAACTAATTTAACATCGAAATAGCTTATACCTTCTCATTTAATCTAACGAACGATCGCATGAACTTAAATGAATTACTTTGATAAAGAGAAGTTACGATAATGTCAGGTGATGCCGCGATTATCAACCCGCGAATTATGTCTTGGCGCGGGTTGTTTAGTCAATACAAATGGAACGTGGAGACGAGCTGTAGTGATTAATTGTACACGATCCGTCGGGTTTGATATAAAGCTCATTGATACCGGGACATACGATGAAATCCTGGATGATGTGAGTTTACATAGACAGATATTTACAAAAACTTCTACAAGTTTTATTGATTCTACGATGCAAGTTTATACCATACATCATGTAATATGAGATTATGACATACAGAATCTAATTGAAATTATAAGTGAATTATAAATAAATGACAAATTTATAGTTTTAATATTCATTAATTTATTATTAATATTACAATTCAGGCTCTGGCTTTACCTGGAGAACTCGCAGTCATGCAGAACCAAGCATTAGAATGCTCCCTACAAAATGTGCCAGCGTCGTCCGACGCAGATAAACAATTGAAGGAACTTGAAGGCAAAGAAGTATTAGTCAATGTGGAAGAAGTCAATAATAGCAGGTTTGTAAATTTTACACTGTAATTACAAATATATAAAATTTTTAATGAATATTAACATTTCTTGGGTATTAATATTTTTTGTCCATATAGACTTATCGTAAAATTATACGATCTACTCGGCAACGGAATAATAAATGCTGAAGAGAAGATACCACCTGTATGTCCAATGCCTATTCTAAGTTCAACTCACAAAGTCTCTACATCATATGCGGATCATTCTACCAATATCTGGTTGCAACGGTATTCGGATGTGGAGCTTGAGATTAAACTAGCAGGAGATCTGCAACAATATTACTCTAATTCTGGACAAAGACTCAAACCGGAGGTGCATCTACTATGCGTGGTCAAATATTCATACGACGACAAATGGTACAGAGGGAAAATCCTTAGCGTCACCGAAACGATGGCCTATGTAAATTACATTGATTACGGCAACATTGAGGAAGTTGCCCTAGACTCGATCATGATTTTGGAACCGCAATTTTACGAACCCCATCAATTAGCCGTAAATGTATCGTTATCCGTATCTTTTACTGCCACTGAACAGACAGACATACTGCAAACTCATTTGATGAATAGAGATTTCATGGCTGTATTTTATAATGTGCACAAAAAATGGATCGTCGATCTAACCGAAAACGGAGAGAAACTTAGCGATAAATTCCGCTCGTTGAATCTAGTGAAAATAGAAGAAACAGCATTTGTACCAGCGTCTGAACCAACGACTGAACCAGCATCTCAAATACACGAAACGACGACACCTGGCAGATTCGATGTGTGCGTATCTCACGTGGATTCTCCAAGTCAGTTCTGGTTGCAGCGTATGGACAAGATTGCATCTCTCAATGAAAAACAAGACGAACTCCAACTAGAGGTTTCCAATTTTTTGGCGATAGACGGTATACCGGAAGAAGGCACTTTATGCATCGCCACTTACTCGATTGATGATCTCTGGTACCGCGCGGAGGTATTGGACGCGGATGAAGATATCACGACTGTCCGATTCATAGACTATGGCAATACCGATGTCATCGATAACAAGGCCAATAACATTCGACAGATGCCGAACGTCTGGAAGAGTTTAGAGACATTCGCATTGAAGTGCAGACTCGATATTATTCCCGTAGACACGGAAGATTGGAGCGAGTTGACTTGCGAGAGATTTAAGAATCTAGTAATGTCAACGGAAACCCTTCAGGCTCTGATAGTAGCAGATACTATGCCTAAACGCGTAGAGCTGTTTATAAACGACAAGAGCGTCAGCGAGACGTTAGTCGAGGAGAAGCACGCCATTATAATTAATACCGAGCAAGAGCCTGTAGATGAAATAGTCGATCTTGAACTGGATCCGCATTCCGCCTTCGTGTGCCACATTAATTCACCGAGCGAGTTTTGGGTTCAGGAAGAGAAATCAGTTGCCGATTTGGAAGTGATGGCGGACAGATTTATGGTCGCCGATATGTTCCCGAAAATCGACGATATAAAAGAAGGGTTGCTATGCGTCGCCAAATATCCCGAGGATGAACAATGGTATAGAGCGCACGTTGTCTCTCATGACGAGAATGGCACACAAGTCATATACATCGACTATGGAAATTCCGCAGTGTCCATTGAAATTCGTGCCATTCCGGAAGACCTGGCGGGTACGCCGCCTTTATCGCGAAAATGCTGCTTAGAGTTGCCGTCGCAGGTGAAGGAATGGTCGGAGCAAGCACGCGAGGAGTTCGTCAAACTGGCCGCGGACGGCGCGACAATTTTCCTCCTAGACGTTCTGAAAGAACAAGAGACATCATTAGTGAAACTGACATTGGATGGCCAGAATGTTGCCGATATTCTTGGTAGCATGTGCGAGCAAAATTCGCCGGTTATCGAGGAGAGATTGCCACCGCTCGGTGAAGAGAATTCGCCGAATGTGGTAGTTAGTCACATAAACAGTCCGCATGAGTTCTGGATTCAAGCCGAGAGTAGTATAAGCGAACTAGAGGTAATGTCGGATCGCCTGCGAGATGCGGAGAGTTTTCTCACGTTGAATAGCTTCGATGTGGGCACAGTCTGCGCTGCTCGATATCCCGAGGATGGTTATTGGTACAGGGCAAAGATAGTCGCGCATTGTAAAGAAGGTACGGAGGTCTTGTATATGGATTACGGCAATTCTGCTGTTACGGAGGAATTGAGAGTGCTACCGGAAGATATCGTGAATATTCCCACTTTGTCGAAACGATGCGCGCTGGAGAAACCAAACAACATGGTTGCATGGAGTGAGAAAGCTTGCGAAAAGTTCAAGGAACTTGCCGCCGAAGGAGCCACGATGTTCCAGTTTGAGACTCTCGACGAAGACGATCCGATGCACGTTCGATTAAATCTAAACGGGACGAATGTTATTGATCTTTTATCCGAATGCGAAAACATACCAGAAGTTGGAGAAGTAATCGAAACTGAAATTAAGAACATTATTTTCGATAGTTTGAAAAAACAACAAGAAATAGTTTGTCGTGAGCATCAAGTAATAAATGATGATAAAGAAACTTCAAATTTAAGTAAAGAAACTCAAGAACCGGTATTTACTCAAATATTGGTTGTGGACAATCTGAATAATCTGGAGTGTGTTAACCAAATGGAGAAGCTTGATATTAACGAAGCAGTGTTTAATGGATCAATTAGAAACTCTGATATAAATGAGAAATGCGAATATAGCGAAGACCAACAAATCGCAAACGAAATCGAACAGATTGACAACATTGACGACAATTCTGAAATTGTAGTAGCTGAATGTATCTCAAAACTGAAAGAAAACATTAGCATAGAACTGGATAAGAATTTAGATGTCACAAATGAAACGGCAGGTACTTCTAGTGCAAGTACTTCTATCGCACCAAATTTTAAAGAATCCTCGTCCGTTGTAACGGAACTTAGTGTTGACGAAATAATTGAGAATATGATAAGAGACGCCACCGATGATCTAGAATCGCAAAAAATTAATGATGCAAATTTATTAAATGCAAACAAAACGCAACAGAATGTCGTTCAAACCGATACGAATGAACAGCAAGAGTTACTTTCTCAAATACAATCTATAGATATAAGTAAATCTTCAGACACACAGATTTTGGAAACGGCAAATGCAAAAAGAGATATCGAAGATTTAGAGTCGAAGGAAATTTTATCTGTAACGAATGAATCACAATCTCAGAGCGTCTCGCAACTTAATACTAGTCAAGTCAAAGATGAGGAACAAGAAGTTACAAAAGAATCTGATGCAAATGAGTTTTTCAAATCTGAGATTTTAAATATGATATCGTGCTTGCCAAAAGAACAAATAAATCTCGAGCAGATTCAGAAGCAAAATCCAACAAGGAATGAGACCATTCCTGAAAGCACAACGAACGATAATGGTTTGGAAACCCAATCTGAGAATACAGATACGAGTAACGATTCTTCTTCGGGATTGACTTGTACGGCAAAAACGGCGGAATCATCGCCCATAATTAAGACTGACCCAATTGAGCAATGTAGTCATTCAGAAAAACGATCGGAGAACAAGGATATGCTCAGACGTGTCTCCGGAGACGAGCCATCTAATCCAGGGGCGAAACGTCCTATGACACCAAAGACATCACATTCGGAAAAAATCGTGGCGGCTGTCGTGAATCCCTATGTACAGTCAGTCCTCGATAGCGCAAACGAAAATGACGAGGTACTCAGTATCTCTGTAGAGGACAACATTCCTAAATGCGTGGTATAATTTTATAACATAGCAGATACGTATTGCAAATTTATATGCACATACGAATTATGTACGTACATATAAACTTACAGTATAAGAATGCGAATTCATAACATAGTTTTTTCAAAGGATCATTTTTATTTGTCATTTTCCTATTACGTTTACATAAATATGAAATATAAAAAATATATTTGAGAAAAAAATAGTATAACCGCGCGCGCGCGCGTACGCACACGTGATGTGTATGGCGACCGTTTAATTTTTTTTCTTTTTTATGTGCGACACAAATATGCCGCATTTCTTATAAATTTACATGTTGCTACAATACACGTCACGCCAAATATGCAACCAAAGATTAATTTACTTAATCGATAGCCGGATTACTTATGTTGCTTTTAATGCTAATAATATGTTATAGATTATAACTTACTTATAATACCGAATGATGATTGACTATTCTTACTGTTCTTAATGTTTATTCTTTCAATTATAATTTGATGAATTTGATATCCATTTCTTGCTTTCAGTCTAAGATGATTAATAAATTTTTGTGTTTTAAACAACTTTATCGCAATTATACATTATTCATTATTCACAACTGTTCTTTGACAAATATAATAAGCAAACTAAAATTTTACTTGTTTGACAATCATTACATAACCAAATGTTTGGGGCAATTTTTAATATTATTCCTTGAAAAGTGGAATACTACACTGATTAATTTTTTTTGTTCCCAACAAATGCACGATTCTAAAAGCAAATAACATGTCTACAAACTGTTATTTTTGCAATATTATAATTGCAGCATATAAACGGTAGTGTTTAAACGTGATTGTATGCAACTTGAAGTTTCTTTAAGCATTATAAGAAGATAGTAAAGTAATTGTCTAAAACTTATCGTAAGAAAGAAAAGCTGCTTTTTGTGTCGTTTATGTACATTTTTCATATATATTGAAACTGTCTATATATATCTATCTATATATATATATATATATATATATATATATA
>NJRP01000125.1:9820-20981 GCA_003063835.1 Aphaenogaster floridana | reverse complement strand
ATGCTGGGTCTATTATATATGTCTATGGGCTCAGTGGAAACGCACCCTAACCGGGATATCCTCTGAAAAAACTAGCAAGCATATGCAGAGATTTCTGTAAAACACGAATTCCCTATCGAACGACCAATGGCAATGAGGAGGACACTTGCGGTAGGGACATTCGTCTCGATGAGTTTCGAAATGCAACCTGGGCGCTCGGTGAAAAGTTAGGTTAGGTGAAAATATCATAATACACGTGTGTGACCGGTAGTTTTGGTACGCGCCGCACACCGAATTATGAATTCGTCCACCCTGTCGACGAGCACTCTAGGACACTCGACGGGGCAGAGGACGCCGGAATCCCAGGACTCGGAGTTGACGTCCAGCCCGACCCAAACGTCCAAGATTCTGAATCAGATGAAATCTGAGTTGCAAGAGCAAAAACAACGCAAACGATTTCTCAAGGAGCTGCACGCGAAGCGCGTACAATCCTTACGAAAGGAACTGGACTATCTCAAGGCGACGGAGTGGAGGTATCAGCCTATTGATCGGTAAATGTCATTCTGTGTTCTTTGTCCCTGCTCCCTTTTTCCTTCGTCGGTGACTTGCTTCAGACTTTTGCTTTGATTTTTTTTCCTATTAGAAAAATTGGTTAATTGACTACACTAGAAAGTAGAAAGTACTTATTGAAATAGAATGTCTTGCTTAAGTAAAATATATAAATATTTAAAACTTCTTTTTTTATGTTTGTAGATATTTAGATAGGAGCCAGAGGAATTGAAGATGCTGTCGTTAATCTATAACGGGATTCAACATGTTCTGAACTATGTATATCCGAATAAAACTACCGAAGAAGACATAAATGAAGTCATATCTCGTATAGAGCGTATAAAGGAGACCAACGCGGATGTAGCTGTGAAGAAACAGGAGGCACTGAATGAAGAAGGATGTTACTACAAGACAGGAAGTATTACTCAAGTCTCTGCGGATTACATCCTCATAGATAATTGCTATTCGTACGAAAAGATCGATGACTCAAGTAACGATCTGAAAGTAGGTGATAAGGTTCAGTACTTAGCGTATTTACGGGATCCAAATGCGGAGCCGAAAGTGCGGAGAATTATCTCTGTGGTAGATGACGGCTGGGATACCTCAAATATCAAAGCAGAGGACAATGTCCATACTCATATGATACCGAGGAGTATAGTTGCCAAAGTGACAAAACGCGAAGGCCGAATCGCCATTGTCGAGCCGAATAATATCCGCATTGACTTGAGCAAAGTGGAATCCGATTTTATTCCTTTAATTGGTGACTGGTTGACATTAGAATCCTTGGTCGAATTAAATAGCAATTCTACAGATTTGAGTGGCGAAATCTTGGAGATTGATAGGATCAAGCCATTGCGATCTAAGCTACACGTCGGTGTGATATCAAAGTACACTTCAGACAGTGAAGTGGGAGTAATTGATAAGCTTGTGATTTTTCATAAACGCGCGTGTGATACGGGTTATAGTCCCTGTGTCGGTGACAAAGTGGTGACCGACAGTATAGAAAGTGATCAAGGACAATACAATTGGAGATCACTGACCGTAGTTCCATTAATCCAGGTAAGAATTTGGTTATTTTTTGCCAGTTTCGGTATCAATATAATAAATATCTAAATATTTATCTTATGTTTTATATTTTCTTTTTAGGCTTCAAAAAAGAAATTCCAGCCATTACCGACTCAATTATTGGGCATAAACAATATTCCTTCCGTATTAGATACCAGCAACTTACTAAAAGACAAATATGGTATTATCATAGATAACGAATTAAAATTCAATTTGAATATAGGAGAAGAGAGTACCTTGACAGTTTCGATACGAAATAATGGCAGTTATACTTATTTGTTGCAAAGTGGCTCTTTTGTGCCACAGAAGACTCCATCTCAGTTGTCACTAGTATCACCGACAAATATAGATATTAGCACAGTAGTAAACCCTTCTGAAAGTGTTACTTACACATTCAAATGCAAAGCAAAATTTGTCGGCACGTCCCAGGAGATGTTTATCTTTGATTTCAAAGACTTCAAGATAGGTCGAGTGTTTCACATAATTGTCAATGCAAGAAGCACTTCGCAAAAGACCAAATCCGTATCTGCTGTACAGAAAAGTAGGAAAATTAATTTACCTGACTTGGATGAGTTGAATGAAACTACATGTATCCCCGGCGTAAGACCAATTAAACCGCCTGCATTTATCAAAGTACGCAACGGATTCTTCAAAATACCGCGATACATTTGGGACGCGGTCTTGAATACTATACAGACTAGAAAATCACAGACAGAATGCGAAATCGCTATCGGAGAACAGATATCTATTCTTCTAAAACCACTTTCCTTCGAAACATATAAAGAACGTTTCCACATCTTACTGTATCTAGAGGAGATAGCTCAAATACTCTATTTGCAACAATACGACATGGAAAGCGCAATCATGCGACGATGTGGTGATTATCTTGCTCTTGAAGTGCCAGGATTAGCTGAGAAACGACCTTCCCTCCTAATCGGTGATAGAGCTATAGTAACTTTTCAGTGGGATAGCTCTCAAGGTAATATTTATAAGAAAAAAACTTCAAAACATATTTTGATATTATGCATATGTATATCATATTGGAAGATAAAAGTATAGTTTTAAAATTAATTTCGCGCGCACGTTATATTGAAATATTGATAATTATTCATTTTTATTTGCTTTATAATAGGGAAACTAAAATATGAAGGTTTCATTCACAAAGTCAAAAGCACGGAGGTCTTTCTGAAATTTAACGAGAAGTTTCATCAGGAATACAATGGCGAGGATTGTCACGTGTCATTTAAATGCTCGCATAATACTATTCAACGTTGTCACAATGCTGTTAATTTAGCTCTCAATCGTCTTGGATCTGCTTTTCTGTTTCCTACTAGAGTAGTGCAAAAAGAGCCACAGTTCCATTTGGAAGAGTATGAGATTGAAGAAAAACCCACTCACATGCAAGTTCGTCACGAACACAATAAATCTATATCTTCTGACGGTTGCAGTTCCTCTATCGCTTCTATCAATGATACAGGCTCTGATAATACAGCCAAAGGGTCTCCAGGAATTTCGGTAGCAGAAAGACTTCTCAATGCTAAGCCTGTTGAATCATCATTTAAAGAAACAAAGATACCAATTATAAGAACAGAAATGAATCAGAATCTTAAAACGAATTTAACAAGGAGTACCGGTAGTAAAACTAACATTGCTAACACCACGGCTTCAAGGATGACAAATGAATCGATCGCTCAGATTAATGATGAACTAGAACCATATATTACTCAAATTAAAAAACGGAAATTAAATTGGTTCAATAAAAATCTGAATTATTATCAAAAAGAAGCTGTGAGAAATATAATATTGGGATTAGCGCGCCCGCTACCCTACGTTATATTTGGCCCGCCTGGAACAGGAAAGACAATAACTTTGTGCGAGACAATCTTACAACTTTTGACCACGATTCCCGAAAGCAGACTTCTCGTAGCAACACCGTCGAATAGCTCGGCAAACTTGATAGCGGAACGTTTGTTAGACAGTAATATACTTAAACCAGGCGATTTGGTACGTTTTCCTTTTCCAAAGATTCATTGACATCTAACAAAATTTTTATACAAATTAATTATATATCCGTTAATAAATAAAGAGCATAAAAAGTTAGGTCAGATAAATAGCTTCACGGTCACTATATTTATTCATTATATGTATTCATTATATGTATATGTTATAGGTTCGACTGATAGCCTTTCATTGCTTGGATAATGATTCTATCCCCGAGAAACTGTTACCTTATTGTGCTACGGCAGAATTAGCCAACGAGGGAACGGCCAATCGTTCTCATTGTCACGAAAACGGAGTAAAATTGAACTGCACCATGTCTGTACTGGGTCGCCATAGAATTACCATCGGCACCTGCAGTACGTTGGCAGTATTGTACAACATGGGTTTTCCCCGTGGTCATTTCTCGCACGTTCTGGTTGACGAAGCGGGTCAAGCGACCGAGCCAGAGATCATGATTCCCCTGAATTTCATCCATTCCGATCATGGTCAAGTGATTCTCGCGGGCGACCCGATGCAACTTGGGCCCGTCGTGCAGAGCAAACTAGCGATATATTACGGATTCGGTGAATCATTCCTGTCGAGACTTTTACAGCAGTTTCCTTATCAAAGAGACCCTGAAGGATTAGAGACCTGCTACGATCCCAGACTCGTTACGAAACTCATAATGAACTATCGGAGCTTACCAGAAATATTGGATCTACCAAACTCGCTGTTTTATGAAAAAGAATTACAGCCGCAAGTATGTATAATTCTTGTTATTATGTTAAACTCGGATTTTTGTAAATTAACTATACACTTGTTTATTCACCATACTTAGATATCAGCGACGAAGAGTGAGGAAGCTAAATTATTGGAAATGCTGAAAGCAGAACTGCCCGAGAGAGTCGGGTTACCACCGGCCATAATCTTTCATGGGGTCAATGGTGAGAATCACCAAGATTTCGAAAGTCCAAGCTGGTACAATCCCGAAGAAGCGACACAAGTCTATCTCTATTTGTTGAAGTTGTACAAATACGGGCTTGAGCCGGATGATATAGGAATTGTAACCCCTTATCATAAACAGGTATACAAGTGTAATCGAAGTAAAATTCTACAATTTATTAAAAGGCAATTTCTTCTCATCTTATGAAAATTATCTTTATAAATTAAGGTACTGCAAATCCGAGATCTGCTGTTGGAGTTAGATCTTAAATTACCAAAAATCAGCAGTGTGGAAGGATTTCAAGGCCAAGAAAGAAAGATAATCATTATTTCGGCTGTTAGATCGTGTAATAATCTAATTAACGAAGACATCAAGCACGCCCTAGGCTTCGTTGCTTCACCCAGAAGACTCAACGTCGCAATCACTCGCGCTCGCGCTTTACTTATTATCTTGGGAAATCCGAAATTACTTTCTTTGGATCCGTATTGGAGAAACCTTCTGACATATTGTATTAATCATGGTGGATATACAGGCTGTAATTTTTTACCTTCCTAGAGATCTTCAAAATTAAATAATATCGTATAAGGGCAAACATAATTGTATAAGGGTTGTAATATACTTAATATTAATAATATTAAGTATATTAATATAATATTAAGACATTTATAATTATAATTATTATATAATAGATATAGTAATTATATTTATAATATAATTATATATTAAAGATAGTATTACAACAATGAACAAGTGTGATTCTCTTGCATGCTATTACTTCAATTAAGCTATCAATTTGTAACAAATCGAAACTATAGAATTTCGTTTTAAAGTTCTTAAATAAAATCTAATTTTTTCAATTTTTTATTTTTTGAAATTTTTTGTTAGCATATATTTGATAATAACCAATAATGATTCTAGTCATAAACTAAAAATGTGATTTATGGAGATATGGATAGTATATAACAAATATAAATGCAATATTTTCTTATAAAATGTTATTAGTTGCTTATTTGTTATAGTATCGTTTGACAATTCCAAGACACTGACAGTACCAATACGAATAAAAATACATCCGGTTTTATATGTCACGATGCAATTTTCCATTATTTCTTTACATTTGGAAGGTACATTACGTCAAGCCTAATTACTGTTAATAGTCGGAGGTAGAATATCTCTTTTGGACATTACTTCTCCACGTTGTATCGAGTTGTCAGAAATCCAAATTCCATGAGTGTTGATACTGAAACGAAAGCGAGAATTGTTCTTAAAATTTATATGCAAAAAAAGTACATTTTAAAATGTCACGCTTTTCTAACTTATATTATATGTAATGATAAAACAATAAGAAAAGAAACAAAAACATTTCAGCTTAAATGTAATTGACAAAAATACTAAGTTGTTTAACAAATAAAGAAACATTAAAATAATATATGCGAAAATCGAATTAGATATTAAATATAACTACATTAAATAAACTAAATATATTATCGCGCAGAATATATGATTGTGAATGATACTGACCTCTGTTAGTTCCACACTATACTTACTGGGTCTTGATTTTTCGCTTTTAGTTTTCTCTCAATTAAATTCTCTAGTGCCTCGCTTCGCACACTCAAAGTCTCAATCTTCTCAACCAATTGTTGATACGGGGACGCCGGCTGTCCTCCCATTACTACGTGTCCCAACTTACTGTCGATCTTAGCGTCCAAACGTGCATTACGGATTAAGTTCACAATCCAACATTCCGCAACATCTGCCTTCATATTTAGCTTCTCCGCAAGCATTCTATAAACATAAAAATTAAAGTAACTGATAAACACTGAACATATAAATAATTAAAATCGACTTGATATTTTTATATAAAGCAAAAAAATTACATACTGAATACTGATGCATTGATGAATTCTGCAGAAAGTTTCGAAAATCATCAATCGTGCATTTTCTACAAATTCATTCAGTAGAGCGATTAGGAAGAAATCGTTAAAGACGACAGTCTGGCATTCTTGCAACTTCTGTCGAGCTCCATCAAAGTCAAAATTAACATATAAATGTTCCAGAAACTCTGTGATGGGATCTCGATAGGTATAAGATTCCTATATATATAAAAATAATATTTTTACAGATATCTTATGAAACGTAAAACAATATATAAGGTCGCGCTGTTTCTTGTGGTATAAATTTTTCAACAAATTTGAACCACATTATTTTCATAGCAAAAGTTTAATTATGAATACATATATTCTCCCTTTTTTATTATCTTTTATTTTCTATTTAAACTAAATTTATTATCTGTACTCAAGAAAACTTGCACGCATTTTTATACGCCTTATAAAGCAATGATTTCAATCTCACCTGTTGTATTACTTTCACGAGATCCTTTAGAATAGAACGCCTGGAACGATTAACGATAACTGCCGCAGCCAAGTAACGAAGTATATGCGGACACATTGTTTGAATAGCATTTAAATAACTGCAAAAATGTATTATGCATATTATAGTTTCTCTAATTTTTGTAAATATCATTAAATGCTTTTAAATACTTTCTTAAAAAATTGTACATACTGCGGCCGATAGAGGAACATCTCAATAATGAGATCTCTTCCCTTTACATGATTAAAGAACACAAATAAACTCCAATGAATGAGCCATGTGCGTTGCTGTAACACTTGCAGCGAATTGCCGATAACATTACTGTCGATATACTCTCGCAACTTGTTTACATCCTCCAGCGCAGTTTCCCAATTTTGTACAAGGATCTCTGATGCCAATTTTCCCCACAAAACATTTAAATAGTTCTAAAAATTAAATATATAAATATCAGATTAGGTAATTTTATGAAACATATTGTACTTAATTTCCATAGTTCATTAAAAATTGGCAGTACCTTATCTGTAGGAGACATAATCAGCATATAAAAGTACAAATATGACGTAGAAACAGAATAATTGCCACACTCGTAACGATACTTGGCTAACTTCACAAAGCTGTCCATCATTTCTACCCTAAACTGTAACACGCAAGTAAAAATAAAACCAGTAAAGCAAATGTTTCACACTCGTAATATCTTGTTAGAATACTAGATAAAATATTTCATTATCTAATACAGAGTAATAATAACTGCTCTACTTACATCTGATTCTTGAGTGAGATAATTATTAAGCGCTTTGGAATCGCGCATGTTTTCCATTTTCTTCATGATTTCCTCGTTATTCATCAGAGCCAAAACTACCGAGACATTATTCTGAAGTATACCAAGCTCTTGCAGCACGTCAGCACGTCTGGATTTTATCTCCTGCAACCAGTAAAACACTGCTATCATTAATTCATATAACACCAAATCTGAATCTGTGATACAGTTCTTTTGCAATCATGCAACAGTGACATACACACTAAGCTAGCGCCAGGCTACGTGCAATTCGTAAGGTTTTTTCTGTTCCTGAACTGACTGCACTAGTTCAGAGTTTATCTTTAGGTCTGTTTGTGTTGCTTGCACTTCTCGCACTTCTTGCACTTAAAGCAAGATAAACATATGCGCTGGCGTTGAAGAAAAAAAGAACGAAAAGTACAAGTGCAAGAAGTGCAAGCAACACAAATAGACCTTTTTTTTTACTCCACATTGGAAGGAAAAAGATAAACTC
This sequence comes from Aphaenogaster floridana, assembly GCA_003063835.1. NCBI lineage: Eukaryota > Metazoa > Arthropoda > Insecta > Hymenoptera > Formicidae > Aphaenogaster > Aphaenogaster floridana. The sequence goes on along the minus strand of NJRP01000125.1, from coordinate 12,827 downwards.
TGAACTAGTGCAACCAGTTCAGGAACAGAAAACAAACAGGTATATTTATGAATAGTGTGGAGGGAAAATTCGTCGATCCGCCATGCGCGATTCGAAATTCGCACTGATTCGCTAGCCGAGCGGTTTTTTGACGAAACCTCAAAGGACGCGAATCAATCCATTCATGTCCCGAATGATATACTGCGAATCGCGAATAGTGTGGTAGGTTTACACTGGCGAGTAACGAATGTCCAACGAATGTTTACAAATCACGAATCGCGCATAGTTTGGCGCTAGCTTTACGCAGTGAAACACACCTCCGGTACTTCCACATTGGGATAAAGCTGCTTCCTAATGTCAATGGTGTAATCGATCATGTTCGTCTTACTGAGGATGTCGAGTTTCGCGTGCAGCAGCTCGTCCTCATCGTAAATCTGCAACGTACCACATGTGACATAACCAAGACATAATGCCGCGCCTTCGCAACGCCCAGTCACCGCACCGTACCTGCTTCGCCGACAGGAACTCCAGCAGGGGAAACACCAAGTGGCGGTCCAGGTATTGACCTATGCGAGACGTTAAGTCGAATTTCGCCATCGCGGCGCCTTCGGTTTAACGTCTGTTAACAAGTGAATCTCGAACCTGATTCCACAATTACGCCGAACAAAAGGGCATCTCGCGCAACGTGGCGCATCGGGGTCTGAAGTTAGCGACAATTCGCGAGCCGAAAGTTGCCGCAGGTTTACCATTTCTTCACCTAGAGACGAAAAGTCACTGGAAGAAGAAAACGATTGATCGGCCGAAAAGAGCAATGTAACAAAAACGCACATTCGATATTTTGTTTATTGTTATATTAATCATAATTGATGTTATTATAGTACCATCAATTAATTATATAAATAATAATCACAATTATAATTAACTTTGTGTATCTAGAAAATTTTGTCGCGCAAAGTTTGTCATTCTGATCTGAAATAACTTGACAATTGCGGCTGATTTCAGTACAGCGTTTCCGGAATAAAGTGGAGTTATCGTTGAGATTTCTTCGAGGGTTTTAGGCGTTTTCTATCGCCGAGGTGAGGTGTTCGAGTTGACAGAATGCCACCGAAAAAGGCGGCAGCGCCGAGCAAGAAAGCGGAGCAAAAAAAGAAGGAAAAAGTTATCGAGGTAGGACACCTCTCGCTTCTAACCAAAATTTTAGGATTCCACATGTTTCCTAAATGAATATGTAAAACTAATTAATCTGAACCTTCTTTCCCTTTTAAGGACAAAACGTTTGGTATAAAAAACAAAAAGGGTGCCAAGCAACAGAAGTTTATTCAGCAAGTTGAGAAGCAAGTGAAATCGGGCGGTGTAAATCCCCGCAAAATCGAGGATCCCAATGTCAAGAAGTTGGAGAAGGAAAAGAAGCTGAAGGAGCAGAAGGAACTAGCTCTTATTTTTAAGCCTGTTCAAACACAGAAGATAGATAAAGGTACCAAGCACATTGACGATAATAGGAAGCTATTAAATACTAAACGGATGCGTTTTTAAGTAAGAAAATAATACTGTAATGAAATAACTTTTGTAGGCATAGACCCCAAGTCTGTCGTGTGCACGTTTTTTAAACAGGGACAATGTACAAAAGGAGATAAGTGTAAATTCTCGCATGATTTAAGCATCGAGCGTAAAGCTGAGAAACGATCTTTATATTGTGATATGAGAGATGATGATGATAAGGAGGAGGATACGATGGATAAGTGGGACGAAGATAAACTGAAAGAGGTTGTGGAAAAGAAACATGGTGGTGGCAATCGTCCGACTACTGATATTGTAAGCTGACATTGTAAATAGCTGGCTAGCATTTATAATAATCCAATTGTAGAAAATCATTTGACCTCTTGCTCAAATTATGAGAATATGACACAAGATACTTTCTCTTGCTAGATATGCAAACACTTTTTGGAAGCAGTAGAAAAGTCAAAGTATGGTTGGTTCTGGGAATGTCCGTCTGGTCAAAAATGCATCTATAGGCATGCTTTACCTCCTGGATTTGTCTTGAAGAAAGATAAAAAAAAGGAAGACAAGAAGGATGAAATCTCCCTCGAGGATCTAATAGAAAAGGAAAGGGCCAATTTGGGACCTAATCAGGTACAAATAGAGTGCGTGAAATATATAAGTCTCTTAGACAAAAAATAAATTTTATATAAAGAATACTGTGATTACATGTTTTATATAATAAAAATGTTTAACAGACTAAGATAACGCTAGAGACATTTTTGGCTTGGAAAAAGAGAAAGTTGAAAGAGAAAGAGGAGCAGGCGATCAAGGATGAAGAGAAGAAGAGAAATGATTATAAAGCTGGTCGCCAAGTTGGCATATCAGGAAGAGAAATGTTTTACTTTAATCCAGATCTTGCAGCAGGAGACGGTAAGATCTTGTTTGAGATACAGCTCACTAAAATTTCTCTAACATAGAATTTATTATTTAATTATTTAATTAGTATTTAAATATTATAACATTATAAACATTATATTAAATGTTATAGGTATCGATGATGAAGGAGATGAAGCAATATCCAGTTATGCTCGAGAAGAAGATGATTTTGAAGATGTACAGTATAGGGAACTCGATACGGACCGTCTTGCTTTTGAAGCTAGCGAAATTGATATTAATGGTATCACGGTGGCAGCTGCAGATCGATTAAAGGCCAGCAACGCTACTGATAATAATATAGACACTACAGGTTATAAATATATCAATTAATGTTAACGTGTTCATAGTCTACTGATAAAAGACTTCAAACTCAGAAGCATGTGTTTATTTTCATAAATGATTTAAATTATTTTCGATTTTTATATCAATCTATGAATTATATATATATATATATACAGGGTGTATCTGAAAAAACGTATATGGAACACATAGTCAAATGCAGAATAATAATCTAAATCGAAAAGTCGTAAGCCATTTTTTGATCTGAGCTTTTATTTCATTGCTGTACGGTGATAAAGTTAGCTAATCAGCGCCTGGCTACAACGGAAAGCAG
>NJRP01000124.1:559578-609337 GCA_003063835.1 Aphaenogaster floridana | reverse complement strand
CGTTTTGGAACGCAGCCCAGAAAGTTCAGCTAAAACGAACAGACGTTTGCTTGAACTAGTGCAACGAGTTCAGCTAAAAAGAACAGACCTAATGTTTAAATGTATTTAACCTATAAACGTATATGATGTGTTTCAAGTGTGGACTAATGCGAATAATGATTTGAGGCATTTCTTTCTCTCACATTTTATGAAAGCATATAAATATATTGAATTTAAATTGCGTATTTAAATTATTATTATAGCAAAAATTTTATATGCAAATATATTGATATAACATTAGTTTTTTGTGAAACAAAAAATTAGCAGAAAAATGCCGATTAATTTAAATGAAGCAAAACAAAATTTTGTTCAATTAATGCGATCGTTAAATAAAACTGATCAACAAAAATTTTTAACATTTATTATAGAAGAATGGAAACTTGAACCCTCCATAGCTTATAATGATTCAGGTTTGTCATACTTCGATGTGTATGTAAATTTTGTTATATTTTGTTATAAAATAAAATGAATAAAACAGACAAATGAATTATTTCTGTTATCAATTTTTGGCTTTATTTTTTACAATAATGAAAATATATGATTGGTTCATAAGCACTAAAAACAAATCAGATTAATTTTATTTGATAAAAAACTTGACAATTAAAACAATTTTATTTTTCTAATTTAAATAATTGTTAACAGATGATGCATACAGCAATAAAAAAATAGTGGATGAGTCAATATTTATTTTAAATTCTATTGTTTCTGATATTAAACAAAAAGTCCCATTTGATGCTATACTGACATCTGAAAATATTAAAACTCCTTTAACAGGAGAGGTATGTCTTGTTATAAATAAATACAAAGAAATAACTTTAATTTTTTTAAAAAATAACTGCATATATTTTTTTCCTAGAATTCAGATTGTGATCCCAATATTACGTTGCATATCGATGAATTCCTTTATAGTGATGAAGATATTAATGAGCTTATAGATAATAATCAATTACAAAGACACTATTGCATTGATTGTCGATCTAGAAATATACAACCATTGAGTAAGTAAAATTGAAATTTAATTTTCTCCATTTTTCGTGATTGTATATTATGTAAGAATAATATTATATATATATATTTATAATTTTAGTTTATATATCACACTCTATGTCACAAGATGGATTATACTTTATATTTAAAGTATTATTGCCTGCTTTGAAAAACAAAACTGTACTTGATATAGGATCAAGATTGGGTGCAGTTCTTTATGGGGTAAGAATATTAATTAGAAATATATATTTTATTGTACATATAACTAATAATATGATTAATAAATTTATTATTAAATAAATAATAAGAAATCAGATTACTCTAATTTTATTTGATAAAATAATTTAGCAGTTAAAACAATTTTTTCTAATTTAAATAATTGTTAATAGATGATGCATACAGCAATAAGAAATAGTGAATAAGTCAATATTTATTTTAAATTCTATTGTTTTTGATATTAAACAAAAGATCTTTCTATTTACAGCAATAATTCTTTTAACACTTTAATACTTGTGTTTTACAGGCATATGTATATACAGATGCTAAGAGAATTATTGGTGTCGAAATGACCGAAGAATTCTGCAATCTCCAAAATGAAATTATACGTAAATTCAAAATGGACGATCGCATATCTATTTTACATAAAAGAATAGAAGAAGTTCCAGATATAATCAAACAAAGTGACGTTATTGTCATTAATAATGCATTTGAATTTTATTTACCCGAACATGTACAGATAGATATATGGAAATTTCTGAAAACTGCAATAAAACCAGGAACGTTACTTGTCACTCGTCCATCTGTCGAAACGACTTTTAAAACTTTATTAATCGGAATTTCAATAGAAAAGTGGTTGAAACCTCTCAAAAAACCATATTCTGATAAATTTCCTTTTTTACTTGACTACGAAGATAAATTCTCTGAAATATTGTGTTATGAAGTTCTTTGAGAAAATCGTATGTCTTTTTAAAAGATGCGATTTTATTGAAGATATTAGATTTTAAATATTTGATATATGTACAAATTTGTTATATGTTATTGCAAAAAAGCGAATAAAATATCTAGATAAACGAATTATCTCCCTATTTTTTATCAACTGTTGACTTTATTTATTACAACATTGAAAATATCCCTCTAAAAAAAATTCCAGTAAAAATTTACAAAAAAAGGCGCAACTTCAATATTCTTTATCTTGACATATCTTATGTATCACAATCTTGAGTAATTTTTAAAAGATTCTTTGTTCATTGTTTATTTGAAAGTTAAAAACAATTAAATTAGATAAAGAATGTTTTCTATGCAAAATAGAAATTTTGACGACGTGTGGTTACTTATTATTTGCGTAAACTATATATATATGTATGTATGCATATATGTTGCGAAAGTAGTTTTTCATTTGCATAAAATGTATATGACTTCAAGAATTAATGTTCTCTTGTTCTCAGCCACGCATACGTACGCATACAATACATTGAAAACCAGGATTGAATTAATATCGATCCACGAGATAGAGTAGTATCGCCTGAATTTTTTGATTTTTTTTCAGTTATGGAATAAATCTTCAGCTTAATATCAGCTTGTGAATTATAGACGTTTATAATTAATTAAAACAAATAAAATAAATGGATGTAATTTAATAAGTAAATTAATATTGATAGTAAGTTATGTTTGTATTTTTAGGTTGCATTTTTAACTTTAGGAAAAGACTATATATGGAATCTTCGTGAACTTAAAAATTCTGATTTTAATAAAACTTTATATATAAATAAATTAAAAAATTTTCAATTGGTATCTAAAAACGATTTTAATAAGTAAAATATCATCTTTCATACTTATTTTTCGATTTTTTCGAACGAAAAAATTCCTTTTAAGCTAACGAAATTGAATTAGGATCAAAGAAGCAGTCGCCGCTTTTGTACAAATTACTTTTTTTATTCCTCGTAATAATTTCATCGAAATGACAATGCGATGTATACGAAATATTAAAAAAGTACAATAGCCCGTTTATACAAAATATGATTTTTACAATACATAAATATAAGATCGACCACTGTGTGTATATGTACTTCCGCGATGTCTGCTGTAACGCATCAAATGCAATACCACCGACAATTTTGCCTGCTATATCGAAAATAACGAATATACTCGCGCGTGCAGCTCTCTTGGTGTAAAAAAAACTACATCCTCCGGCGAGATGACGATCCCGTGCAGTGTTCCGCGATCTGTCTAGTTGGACCCTCGTCCCTGTTTCGTAAAACGAATTCCTAACTCGCCACATTTACTAATCTTTTTCTTGCCACAAGTCTTTCTCTCTCTCTAAGCAGCCGTATCTAGGCGACTCGGAAAATGTAATATTTGTCGCGTGTTTAGCAACAAAACGAATAGATGTAGCGAGAAGATAAGGTAGAGAAAACTTACAGCGAGACAAGAGCTGTGTTTAGGTCTGCTCTCATTCTTGTCATTGCCTAATTGTTGCCGAATTATCTCTCGAGACGGCTTGGTACCGAGGTAGGACAAGCAGCAACGGTATCGTCATCGGCTACCTGATTCAACGTTGGATGTTTTAGATCAAGAGTCTTCTGATCTCGCCAAAAGGAAAATGCCGCAAAACGGCGATAGGATAAGTATAATCATAGCATTACGATTAACACAGTGCTTCGCATTCGCGCTTTTTTTTCCTTGGCAATGTATGAATAATTGTTATAAAATGTCACGGATATAGAAAATGGAAGAAGCGACGAGTCGCGCCGTCCCCGTTCCTTTCCTTCGTTTTCGTGTGGCAGCTTCTTTAAGCGGCTATCTTCTCGGCGTCGATCGCTGAAACAATGTTGTCTCGGTAAACGACGTGTTATCTCGAATGGATAGAAAAACATAAATTGAGAATATACAGCGTACGAACCTTCTTTGGTGGGCAGAGGATTTTTTTCGAGGGTTTCCGCATGCTTCAGCTTCGCTGGATCGAAATTCTCAATACCGGAGATCAGTTGTTGCTTCCCCTTTTCTTGCTGGATCGCTGTATAACGGACAAAATCTCATTAGTTTATAATAATTATCATTTAATAAGATAATTATGTTATTTGTAACAAATTATTACTTCGTTTACTATTCCATGATATAACTTTAACAGTAAAAATAGTAAAAATATAGAACGGAACAGAAAGATTGCCTATTTAAAATCAATCTTTATAAAGACTAAAAATTCATAATTTTATAAAATGAATTCCTACTCGTTTTTAATTCACCTAGTGCTTGGACGAAGTTGGTTTATTCTATATACAAGTCAATTTAAGAGCCTGACTTATATATCGTACCATCTTTATCGGGTAACGGGTTCTTCTCCTGCGTCTCGGTATGCTTCAGACTTGCGGTGTCGAACTTCTCAATGCCAGCGATCAATGTTTGTTGGGTCTTTTCCGCGGCGACGTCTAAAAGCAGGCAAATCAGATTTCAGAAACATGATGGATAATTATATGCAAGCAGAATCGTCAATCAGGAATAGAGCGTCTCGCTTAGCTGGCTATAGATTTGCTATATCCAACTAGCAGCGTAGCTCAAACAGATCAGCGAAGAATAAATTCAAAAATAGTTTGCGCGATTTATGATGAATAGTTTGCGCAATCGACGAACGGCACGATCAATCAATGATTGGTACCGTTCGTCGTCCTTCCTTTATAAGGCACTTGCTATTAATACCTCGCGTGACCAGATAAAGTCTACGCATTTTTCTGAGGCGAAACTACGCATTATATTTGAGCTTAAGTTAAAATCATGAAAAAACTAAAGTTTCCTTAATAATTATTAAATATAGAATTTTAATATGCGATTTATTAACAAATTGCATCTTGGATTTATCCTCCTGAATATCAAATTAACTTCTTGCTACATCATATGGTATATCTAAATATTCTAAAATATCTAATTTTAATTTTAAGATTCTATGATTTCATTATTTAAACCCACATTAGAAATTTATGTCGTGAGAAGTCTTGTGTTTTGAATAGTTTATAACTTGACTTTTCAACTAAAGAAGTATCGATTTCAGATTGCGTCAAGGAATACATATAAAATAAGACGAAGCAAATTTAAGAAAATCTACATAAATATTGCACAAAAGTTACTTTTTAAAATCTGTTCTAAATTTTATCTTGTACAATTGTGTAGCAAGAAATTAACGAAAAAGACAAGCAACATGATCCCAGAATACCACCAGTAAAATTTTCCTTCATTTTCGAATTATTTTAAAATAAAGCTTTGCAGGTGAGAGATTGTTCCCTGAGAAGCGGAAGCGATAGTTGACTTCGGATTTTTGCTGCCACCATGAAAAAGCCAAGGAGATATTCCTCGCAAAACTGGAGAATAAAGCTCCAGAAATCTCTCCGGTCTTTAATGAGCAATACCTTTGGCGTTAGGCAACACAATCTTCTCTTTCGTGTCAGCGTGCTTCAACTGATCTGCCTTAAAGGTTTCCACGCCATGTATCAACTCAGAATGCTGCCGCTCCTGTCGCACGTCTACGTCAGCAATTCACATTTTTATTGCAGCTGCTATCGTTTTTATTGAAATACCGCATAGTGAGCTTCGCGCTTAAACTTACTCTCTTTAACATTTTGCGCGAGCAAATTCAATATTTTCTTTACACCCCACATTTAATACTAAATGTGTCTAGTCTTACGTGGATACAAGGAAATGAAACTAATAAAATTTTTAAAACATTTAAAATAAAAATATACAATACACACATGACATTAATCATATATCAATTAATCAAATATATTAATTGTGAAATAAATAAAATGCAAAATATATAATTGTTAAATTTTAAATATGTTAAAAATAAAACACATATAAGTGAAATAACTCAGTTTAACGTAAACTAACTTTGAGCAAAGTTAATTGAGATACATTCTTGCAATTTATGTACCTTCGGCGGAGGGTAAAACGTTCTTCTCGGCAGTAGCGGCTTTCTTCATACAGCCATGATTGAAACCTTCTAATTCGCTTTTCAGATCTAAAGCTACTTTGGGCAGATCCTTCAAAGACGGACTCGACATGATTCAGCCTTGTACTTCTTAATCTGTAAAACAGAGATAATTATAGGATCAATCACCTTTGCTCGATGATAGATACATCTAAAAAAATCGAAGTCTATAATTCCAATTTAAAAATTTCCAATTCTTCTTATGTTCACTCGGCCATGTTATTGATTCATTCAAATTAACGATAGTCAGGTATATACTGTATTTTAAGTAGATGTGCAATGTACAATAATTTTATTACTTGAAATTCTTGAAGGATTTGAGATTATCAAACTGTTAAAAAAATGTCAATGTATAAATCATTGTACATTATAATCTGAAGTACGTTGTCGATTGGTAGTAATTAGTACGCAACACATATCCGTGAAACACATAGACGTGATCGTCTATTTTCTTTTTCTTTTAAAGTTACATTTAACAGTACGAACTAAAGTAATGTCTTTTTTTTAAATTTTTCGTCAATTTTTAAGGAACAGTATATACACTTCCCTATATATGATAATAACGTAAAAGGTGTCCGTGCAAGGTGTACGAGGCACCTGCTCGTAACGTAATCGATTTAACTTCCTGGAAGATAGCGGAACACAGGCGATATCGCCCGTGTTATTAAGTACGAGAACCATTTCCACGTAAGGTGCACAAAGAGCATCGCCCAACAAATACGAGTGTATCAGCGAGAGACGGCACCGTGCAGTTTCCAATTGTTGGCGCGAACGTGTCGTTTCCTTTGTTAAACCGCACCAACAATCCGCGCGCTGACAACAGCGGCTGTTATTGAATGCCAACGAAGCCGAAGCCGGGAACGAAGCTATTGACATCGACGTCGGAATTGCACGTCGCGTCATCGCGATGCATCGCAAATACAGCGAAAATGCGACAGGACTTTATTCGGCGAATATATTCGCCGAACACGATTGAGATTTCGCAGACTCGATACTTTAGGAATTTCCTTTTTTAAATTCAGAAAATTCCGACGAAGATCTGACGTATCACAGAATTTCCTCTTTTTATTTTGCTCGTATCTTCTGCAATTTTTTTTCGTTAACTATATAACAATAATAAAAATGTTCAGTTCCGTTAAGTGAAAAATAAGGAATTACATAAAATAGAAGTAAAATTAATAATAAGATCGTTACCATTATGAATTGCGAGAAAAAAGAGAAGTTGTAGAATTAAAAAATTATTACATGAGAAATCTGATTTATCTGCGAACTCACGCAACTCTCGGCCGGCGAATTTATGTATCACGCGACGGAAGCAGCGGTGGCTCGTTGTTTCCGGTCTCCGTTTCCTTCTAGTATATTTCCTTGTCACACTTCCCCCATAAGCAAAACGACGACTTCGTGAGCGTGAAATATCATCGATGCTAAAGTCGCGCAATTATCCAAGTAAAATAAATAGTTCTCAGATAATTTGCAAACACAAGAGATACGTGAAAATTAAGTAATTAACTAATGATTGTATATAGTAACGCGATCATTACATTGTTTAATATATAATGGTTCAGTAAATGATGAAATTTCACAATTTCTATATGCATTCATATTCGCGTCGAATATTCGCAATCTTTTACTTCACGCTTCACGTGCAAGATATTACACTACAGTTGATTTCATCCGCGCCCATCATTCGTTATTTACGATAATGACGCACACTACATGACTAAAAGAAACTCTGATAAATACTCCGCGTTCTTTCGCCGCTTCTTTCCTCCAAAGAACGCGACCATATCTTCGCAACATTACATTACAAAGTTAAATTACAGCTGTGCATACAAATTGCCACGGACAGACGTATTGCAGTACATTCACGTCAGGAATTAAACAAATTGATTCTTAAAAATATTTTAGATTTTCCATAAGTCGGCATATTATTTTTCTCACATTTTTCGTTTTAAATAGCACATGATGTTTTCGGAAGAAAGAAAACGTTCGACAACCACCGAGCTAGACGTCGCGTCGCATCGTTAATAATTAATAGTTGTGGCACGAAATCAACGTCGCGGCGTCGTCTGGATGATATACACGCTTCTATATCTACATATATACGTCTTATATATCAAATCCAGTACTGGCGACGCATTTACGTGCTAAACTGTCAATGACTCATTCGTCGGATGCCCCCTTTGCCTACCCCCTTTCACCAAACGGGCTTCTCAGCAACGGTCGCGATTGTGCGCATTCAGGCAGACTTAAAACTTTACATGACTCAACGTGAAAAAATGTAAGAAAAGAACGCAATACTAATTACGCTTACGTGGGCGATCAGTATCGATCTATGTTTAACTCCCACGTGCTTTTTTCTAATCGTGTTGTGTTCTGCACTTTATGACAAAATCAATTTTTTTTCTTTATGCGTCTATATCGCACGCGTAACGATTGCATTTCCTGTGCATCTGGAAATAGATTAGATTAATATTCCAGTATACATTCAGTGTATTAATTGTATTATCTCATAATAAATTATATTAATTGCATCGTTCACATGCGAGAAAAAAATCATTATTATCCACGTTAATTAAAATATTATATATATATTTTTGTCGTATAGTATATTATTTGCGCCATATGAGAGCTCGTTGAAACGTTAATGACGATAACATCGAATTCGCCCATATGTGAATAAACTTGCGGGTTCAAAAGAGACGCGGAGAGTAAGAAAAGGTCTGCATTCCACGTGGGTGAAGTCACGGGGACGTCGGATATTACTAACCACATTATCGGTACACACACGGCACGATTGTGCAACATCATCGACGACAGTGCAAGGTCATCAATTTTGTGCGATTTTTTATACTATGCTTTTCAGACGACGATTCTGGGCGAAACGATCTTGCAAAACGGAATGGCTGAAAAAAATAAACGATATTGCGCATTGATAAATTCATCAAAGTTCGTGAAGACACGTGAATTTGTGGCAACACTCTATTTTCTCAGTTGCAATATTTCAGGCTTAATTTTAATAAAATGTTGAGCGTCTAAAGGTACACAAAAAATGCGAGTAAAAAACGAACCGGTCTCTCGGGTCGCTCGTCGAGTCTGAGTTTTGGGTCCGGGACGATACGTTCCTGGGATCGCGAGAGAGGCTTTCGAGAGATACGTTCAAACGGTGGGTCAGCATCGACAAGGCTGTGTATAGGTCCTTATATGGTAGCCGGTCGTATATGCCTGTATATAGGGAGAGCTCGAAAAAGAGGCCGAATACGCAACAGAGAAGCAGCGGGAACTCGCACACATCCTTTGCGTATCCGCTTTGCTAAATTCTTCTCTTTTTTTCTCTCTTTTCGTACGCCTATGTGGGCGTACGAAGCATTTGTACGTGTGTGCACAAGCACAAGGCTCGTGTGCTTGGCTGCACGTAACGGTAAGAGACGAGGACGAGATCTCGATTGTCCGCAACCACGACGGAGCGCGGCCAGATAAAACGTAACTCTCTTCTTACACGGCGGATTATGACAACGGCATGTTTTGCGAATCTATCGCCGAACCGTAGACACGCCGCAAATATTGATAAATCCTTAACTTTGATAAAAGACAGAGAAAGGCTGCAAAACGTTTTCCATTCATTAATGCACATAAAAATATATTCTCTTAGATACTGATTAATCTATCCAGAGTCGCGGGCCATGTTCTAAATCATGATTAGTGCCGCCACGAGATGAATAATCTTTAATTAATAAAAATCGATGCAGACTCAACGTAATGTAATTTAATATTATTTTTAATAAAATATACCTCACCTTTGTTATACGTTAATAATTAACTTTGATTACGAGTATCGCTTGCGCTCGTCGCGTTTAAGATCAGCAAGAAAATTACGAGCACTTTAAAGCCGACAAGAAGCGCCGTAACACAACGACCGTTAGTTCCATTTAATTGAACATCCGTAGATCTTAGCCGAGCCGTGGCAAACGGATGGACGGAGTAAGCTTCTTATTGGTTATTATGCAAACTGCAAACGGTGGAATTTAATGAGGCGAGCCGCCGCGAGATGCGACGCTCGCATAGTGAAACTTGGATAAATCTTGGCTCGATCTTCTCGAGTGGACTCGCGAGGTGAAAAGCGAGCCTCTGCGAGAAGTTAACGAGGAAACTAGGTTGCCGGTGCAGTCGAGATGCGCCGGCAGAGTCATCGAGATAGATTAGGCATCCAGGCTGATATTTCATATGAGTGTCGTAAGAGTGCCCGAGGCGCGATTTCTAGTACTTCATTTTCAAACGAGGAAAGTATGGCTCTAGGTCGTGCATCCCCGTTAATGCATGCGGCCTGTAAACATTTTCCAAACATTAGAAATCACAATATGTAAACTGGTCTATTCATGCTTCAGAAACTTAACAATTTAGTGAAGTATTTCAAAACGTTTTACTGATACGAGTTTTCTTAAACATTTTCGAATTAACATTGAGGAACAAGAAGTCTCTTCATTCATGTTACAGCTTACCTCGTAACAAGTTTAAGGATTAATATTTCTGCATTATTGACTCTGGAGCAAGAAACGACAGCAAATAGCTAAGTCAAGCGTGTCTAAGACATGCCGTTATCAGAATCCACTCTAAATCCATCTAAAGTCACGCGAATCAAGGCCCTGTCGGAATCGGCAGCCAGTCGGGGGACTCCTCCGCGACGACGCATTGTCGTAGAGTCGGTCCGCGGAACGAGAGCCTACGGTTGCTGGCTAACGAGTTCGCGCGGCTGCCAATTAACTTGGGCAATCGCGTTTAATGGTGGGCCTTCTGCTACCGGCTCTCTTTCCTCGTCTCTTTCGCGCCACGCGTCCACACGTGCAACGGCGTGGCACGGGCCTGTATCGATCGGCAGTGTGGGCTCCAGAGAGTGGCGAACACCTACGCACGTACAATGCCCACGTGAAACCGCCGACTGCATTTGTATTTGTAGCTAGAGAAACGTTTTACCGAGCAACGGCGACTGTCGAGCAATTCTCTTTCTCTCCCCTTTTTCTCTCTTTCTCTCTCTCTCTCCAGCTCTCTTCCGTGCGACCGTGACGGCTAACGAACCCTGGACGCGCGTATCGTATCGAGCGGTGGCGCGTACATGCCAGGGACGTATATAGGCACAAGGCTGTACTATATAAGTACCTTCCGAATCGCGGATATCCCGATATCCGAGTACTCCAGCACAGCTAGGGCGATTTCGGAATCACGAGCGATTGAAAGACCAGGGGGAGTTCCTAGGTCTTCCAAGCTGAAACACTTGTCGGGATAGATTGAAAAAATTGCTAGAATAGCCGATTATGCTCGTGATGCTTACTTGAAATTCCTTAGCTCAACAGAATCCTCCATTCCCACGAAGATATTTTTCAATCACACTGAAAGCCTCGGAGACGTTAACGAGAGACCCGGGTCGTATCGAAAATGCATAACTCAACAGCGTGAAGTTGCGCAAAGTTGAATACGCGAAGCGTTAACCTCTCCAGGGACTAATGTTTGAAGTTAAATAAAAATTATTTAATTTTCGGTTGTTATATTTTCTTCATTTTAAACAGCAATTAAACAATAAAGAAAAGAATGAAAAAAATATTAAGTAGGTACTGTGGTTCGTTTTTCATCAGGAATATTCGAATTTAAAAAAGAAACTAAATCATACGTATGTTCCTGAAAAAGATAATAGTCTGAAGTTCATTAATCGAGTTGGCCAATAAAAATATCGCTTTGGATCTCTTGGCCAATGATCATGGGGTCGACACAATCGACCCCCATGATACGACGGGCATTGGGCGAGTACGCATCGCCTAATGTGCATAACTTCACACGTCGGGGCATCCCTGACGCCTGAACACATGCACCAATGACCAATGTCACTTAGCGCCAACTTCGCTCGAGTCGTCCTCCTCACGCACGATTATGGTTATGGCATCGTACACGAAACCACGATTTAGAAAGAAGCGTTGAGCTCGTTAACTCGCGCCACAGCTTCCTCGGCATGTTCACGGCCGGCGTTTATGCGCCTTGGAGTCAATTAAAACTCGGATCGGTTCGTTGTTTGCTAATGTATACTCGGAAATCTATCCTCCAAGGTAATAAAGTCTCCAAAGTTTTTCAACATAGAGAAACGTTTACGCATCACATATGAGTCCCTCGGAAGTCAAGTTAGTCGTTTACAAATTTCTTTATTTTAATACCAGAGTACCTAATTAGTTAACAATTTCATTAATTTCTATCTTTTCTTTCAAGGAATTGATGACTTCTGAGAAGACCATACATCGCGATGCAGCATACGCAGTTGAACGCTATCCGTGCAAACCGATACATTCCCAGGAGCGCCGCTTAATCAGATCTGATTCGATGATCGCCGGAAGGCGAGTCTTCCGCTTTCCGATAGCGCAACGGCGCGGCGTGCTAATATTGACACACACGTGCGGACTTATATTCGCGACGCATGAATGGGTAGGGCGCAAACGCATGCACACATACATGGATGCAACGACGAGGGAGGTAGTACCGAGGTTGCGTCAGGGGAGCGGCCGGTTCGTAGCGGCGACGGAGGAGGCGGAGGAGGCGGAGGAGGTGGCGGCGGCGGTGGCTGCCGCGGCAGACGGTTTCATCGATTGGCATTGCCCGGAGGAGAGTGTGAGCGGGGTCCGTGAACTCCGCGTCGACGAGGCATCCCGGTTTTCATGGTCATGGGTAAGAGGGCGGTTTCCCTCGGCGGAGGGCCGAGAGTCGCGTCCTCCGCCTCGCGCGACTCGCGATCAGGGATGATTGCCGTAATAATATCATTGATATCGTTATTCTCGTTAGGCTTTTCCCCTCTGAGGTCTCGCATTCAAATCGAATAAAATGTTTTAGCGCTCTAGTCGGAAACACGCATTCAATACGAATTTGAATTTTAAAGTCGAACCGGAATGATGTTCCATTCATGGTTCTGATGTTATAATACGCTTTCTATCCGTTTAATTAGAAACGAACACGAAACGAACGGAAGAAGAAATAAGGCCGTATGCGAATCCCATAACTCTCAGGAAAACGAAGGTATTGTCCGGCTGACGTGGCAAGATGTAAGAGAACATTCCGGGTGTACGTTCGCCTAGTAACGCCACTGTTCAAGACAGAAACGGTCTCGCGATCTGGGAGACGCTAATCGCGAGCGAGCCGAGTCGGGTAAACGCGATTGCGAGCATGGAAGCGCGCAATTCACGACGGCGAAGTTGCGCTTATACAGAAGTCCCCTCGTTCGCCTTGAAACGTGCGCACACGCTTGGGACATGATAAAATGCAAATGCAACGCCCGACGACGATTCTCCCTTAAGAAAACGTGAAACATGGGAAAATTGCTACGATCGAGTTCGACGCTACGACAAATAAAGAGTAAATCCGTAATTTTTAGTCGCGAGTTTCCTTAAAATCAAGAAAATGTGAAATATTAAACGTAATAAGGATTGTATAATGATTCTAATATCCACTAATATCCAATCGTAAAGTTAAAATAAAGCTAAATTAATTAACGTCTAACTTTATTTCCAGAAATCGTTCTACAATTGTAAAAGATCATCGCCGAATATGTGATGCACATAAGCATGGAAAATGAGCACTGGACCGACAACGACGATGACGACGAGAAGAAGACGCATATATGCGTGCTCCGCGTGCGTTGTATGCATCTGTCAAAACCACGCCCTTATCCCCATCCTGCCGCCTTGCACTATTCGCCTGTATACGAAGGAAGAGCAAGGAAGTTCCCGACAGGCTTTTCACGATTGGAGCGATTTACCTCGCCTCGAAAGAGCGATTAAATTTAATTACTGTTAGCAGTTCACGTCTAATATAATTAGACATATTAAAAGTTAAATTATTGCACTATGGAAGAAATCTCTTGGAACAAATAGAAATATATGGCAAAATGCAAAAAATACAATCAGCAAAAAGTAACAATAAAATTAGTGCAATATAAAAAATAATGAGACATGTCACATAATAATTATATGAATCGAATAAAACAGAATCGATTGATAAATAAGTTTTAATAAACCGTCACGTCTAAATTTGCGTTTGACATTTGCCTTCGCATAAGACAAGCTTCGGAAAGTAATATCCTTAGAATTTATCCTGATCACTCTTTCGGAGCGTTTCAAATTGCTCCAATCGAAAATGCTATAAATTCACGCGATACAGTTCACTCATTAATTCGGGCTCATTAATTCGTGTTCGTTAATCTTATCGATCCTCATGCATATGCATAATTGCAGAGAGATATAATACGATATGTATGATGTATCACCAATAACACGTACATAAAAAAAATCCTGTCGGTAAGGATAAGAGGTCTCATTCACCCACGTTTTAATAATAGGTATTTAACGCTACTGTAATTTTAGGGAAATTTACGGTAATGGATATCGTATATGGTAATAACGATGTATAGCAGTTATAATGGAATAACCACTATTAAAACGGTAAGTCATTCATTCCCGTTTCGTCCGATTTTCCGTCATATTCCACGAAGAACGTCATTAATTCGCGATGCCACCGCACAATTATCGAGACAAAGATTTAAAAAATGTTTTCTCCTAGAAAGAGAGACGCCTTTCGACCACACCCCTGGGTCCATTTTCGATCGCGACGAAAGACCGATCGATATCTCAGTGCCGGTCCGGCCGGTGAAAAAACGTAATTTCGAGGTATGTAATTTATTATATATCATTGTCACGGAAAATCTATCTTATAATATTCCTATTATCGTTGTAGGCATAGAGATCACACACGCCCCTATATTTATAGAACAACAAATTCCATTTCCCACAAACAAAGTGGAGCTCACGCAAATCGCATTTCGATCGTCGTGAACAAACATAAACGGTTCAATGCCGCATGTTTGTATCGAAGCGTGAACTCGATAATAATTGTAACGATCTCCGTAGGCACTGTTACGAAGGACACACTGTTGTGAGATAAGTTAACACGCATGTTAAGGCTATCAGGCGAGAATCATAAAGTCGAGAAATCGTGATAACGATGACTTATAAAGGCGATCGTTCCATCGACTCATAAGATTAAAACTCTATTTTCAGACCACTACCATCCTCGGAGAAAAATCACTCGTTAGCCTCGCCAATTCTCTCAGCCGAGATATTTCGCAAGTGAAGAACTGATCGCCGAACATTTTGCCGTCTTACGCGAAGGAAAGCACTATTATACACAGGTATCACGGCTTCCCGACGCTTAACTGCAAATTCTCACGCCAGTCTGGAGTCAATCCTTTCTCACTTCCTAAATTAATATGAGAAAGGACAGAAGGCAACGAAAGGAAGAAGAAGGCGTTCGCTGTCGCTTTCTGTGAATCTCTTTGGAAGGCTGGACGAGTAACTTCTCTGAAAGTATACAGGAATCCGGGAGACGTTCAAAGGATGTCTTTGGAGGATGTTTGCTAGATATTTACGGTTTGGGCCGATATGTTCTGAGGGCTCGCCTTTAATCCGCCATTGGACGCACATCGCTGTGGGGAAACGACGGCGTAACTCGCGGCGAAGGGTGCACTGACCTGTCAGTTGACGCGTGCGAGTTTCTAAAGCGCAGGCAGGCGCGGACACTGTTGAACAGCGGACGAACGTTGTTCAAGGGCAGGAACGAGATGATACACTGACTGACCGGTTAGTGCTTCTGCGGCACGTAACACCAGGTAACAGCGTCGAGCAGCGCCTGTCGTTCATCCCCCTCTACCCGCGGCTTCCCCTCTCAGAGCGACAGGCCCCCCTCGCCAGGGTCGGCGCAGAAAAGGGTTCGATGGAGTACCTGCAGGATCGCCTTGCAATGTGATAACACGCTCTGGAATAGTTGGATAGTTTGTAATTAGTAACGTAAATAATTGTAATAATAGAAACATATCAAAGAGAAACCTCTTGGTTTAGTTTTATTATAACATATAAGCAAGAAATGAAACAAGTTAAACGATATTCACTGTAAAGTTAATTTAGAATTAACTTTTTAATCTATATAGAAAAAAACAATATAACATTCATATCATTATTCGTTATATTAATATGTACCATAGAAAATGAATTGTCTCGTTTCTTTCACAACGTAATGTACAGCATCTGGGTCTTGTGGGTGCACCTATCGTTCCTGAACTGGGACCCCACCGCTCTTGGATGGGGACCAATCGACGCTTAGCTCCTACCTCCCCAATTGCACCAATTAATCGCGTCCCCCTTTTCTGCGCGTTCCTTCCGATCGTCTCCTTGGTCCTTGACCGTCATGCGGAGGGGTAACTGACTCACCCTTGGCGACGACCGGGAATTCACGTTCGACGCATAGCTGGCGCCGTGAATTTGACATTGAACGACGGCGCGGTCTCCTCTCTACGACGATCTTTTTACGTCGCCGTGTCGTTTGTCTTATGTCCTTCTCCGTTTCTCTCTCGTTCTCCAGCTGGACAACACCGTTTCGCGATGACGATCTATTCCCGACGTTAGGGAGAGGGTGGAAGGAGAGAGACGAGAATATCGAGGGTTGACACACGTCAGTGAGTCACCAGAGTCCCATGCGGGCCCATCTGCGCGTCATATGTTCGCTCGGCTACGTTAGCTTTCGTTTAACTGAGAACCCGAAATAACCGAAGTTAGAAACAGATGGTTTTGCAGAATTTTTTTCAGATTCAATATAATGCAGGGTCTACAATGTGAGTCTCAGATGGTCTCAGAGTCGTAAGTCGTAAGAAATTGACCAATCACAATCGAATTTGAGGAGAATAATTGACTGAGATTGGTCAATTTCTTACGACTTACGACTCTGAGACCATCTGAGACTCGCATTGTAGACCCAGCATAATAGGTATGCTATCTTTACATTAGGTTTGTTCGCGTTGCTTGAAATTCCCAAAAATTTTTGCACTTGAACCAAGATAAATATATATTCGGGCGTTGGATAGAGAGAGAAAGCAGATGCTGAGTGCAAAAAGTGCAAGCAACGCGAACAGACCTATTAGTTCGGAAAGTCAATCATAATCTCTCGTGGGATTAATTTTCATAAATTGAATTCTTCGAAATTAACAATGGTTTCAACAATTGATTGCAGTGTTAATTATCTTTAACTCTCATACATACTGAACAAATTGTTTTTTACAAATAATAAAAGTACGCCAATGAATCATTCAAACATATGCAATTAAAGTATTTAGGTATGTTTGAAACAAATGACTGGAAATGGTATTGGGAACGACTTTGACACAAAACATAAATCTGCATTGACATGAACTTTTATTGACAGTTGAGATACCTCTTACCACTAAATTTAATACACATCACATACTTTCTTATCGTAATGTAACCGTTAGGAATATATACAAAAAGCCATTATAAGGGAACTCGTCATTATACGGCGATACATTGAAAATTTATAGTCTCAGAGGTATGAATAAAGAACTCTTATCTAAATGCGCGAATTATTTAAGTCGAATGATGTGTATCGTTAAACCTAATCTGATATCTAAGAAAAAGAATAAAAAAAATTGAAAGAAGCAACCCATGTCTAGCCATGGTTTAAAAGATTAAATTGTAAATTACATCAAATCAACAATATGGATTCTTAAAAAGAAACCCCGATTATGTTGGCTATTCCATGTTAAACATCGAGGATAGAGCTTTGATATACAATGTAATAAAACCTCATTATTACGATTTATGATCGGAGAAGGTACGAAATATTTATTTTTGAATGTGATTCGATATAAAAAATGATGAAAGGAAATGAAAAAAAAAAAAAAAGAACAGAAGAAAAATAGTTTGCGGATTTTTTTATCTCTTTGTTTAGTCGGCTTTCTGTTTGTTGCTTTCCGGTGATTTGTCACCATTCATGGGCGAACGAGAGCGGCTACGGCTCTTGCTGTGTTTGCTTAACGATCGGGATCGGGATCTGTCGCCTCTGGAACGCTCGCGGCTCGACCTATCCCTGAAAGTAAAACCGTTTAGGACGTTTACTACTTGCGCCATCGCTCGAGAAAATTTAATTTTCTTGCGCCAACTACGTATCGATCAAAGAAAAGGCCAGCGAGAGGACTCACTTTGAGGGAGACTTGGCTTTGGATTTGGACTGCGACCTGGACTTTGACCTCTCAGCCTTGGACCTAGAACGAGATCTGGATTTGGACTTTGACTTAGATTTCGACTTTGAGCGGTCTCTTGATCTGCAAAATTATAGTTCAAAATGAAAGGGGTACGAAAGTAGAGAAAGTTGACAAAATACAAAGAAACTCGCTTTCTTTTTCTGTCGTTTTCCAAGCGCGCGCACGGTGAATAGGTGAACCGCGTGTAAAGCGTGATTAAGCGTGAGAGCTCAAGGCACGGAGCCAGCCCAAAAACAATGCCAATAATAAATGGGAATGAGAGTGTACACCGACTAACTGCGCAAGAAAAAAAAATAAGTAAAATAAATATTCATAACATGAATAGAGGATTAAACAGCTGATGAAACAAATGTGATCGTAGAATAATCTTACGAGGATACTTACTTGGATTTTGAGCGTGAACGACTACGCTCGGGAGATTTGGATTTAGACTTGGACTTGGATTTCGAGTGTGCTCTTGACTTGGAACGGGTGCTACGACGGCTATGGCTACGAGAACTGCGACGGCTTCTACATGACAGAAAACAGTGATAAGACGTACTTAATGTTTCAAAACAATTTCCGACATCGTCGCAAAACTATTTCGTTATGCGATAAATTTTGCAAAAATACGCAAAAAACAAAGCTTCGACCGATCTCATGATTGAATAAAACAATTCAGAAATGAATTTATAAATAGTTGACAAAAAATTAAGTTGTAACAAATTATTTTAACACAAAAATTAAAGGAAAAACATAATAACAGAGATATAATTTAAAATAGATAAAAATAATAAATTGATCGCTTTGTATAAGTAGACTGTCGAACGAAAAACAAATGATTGTATCTAGACAAAGATACATCATAATAGAAAACATAACAGGTGGCGTAATGTCGCCCCGACAGTACCTTGATCGGGATCGAGAACGACGATTATACCTTGAACGGGAGCGCGATCGACGGCGCGATCGAGATCGAGATCGGGAACGCGATCTCGAACTAGAGGATCTTGAGCGACGGCCACGTCTCTTATCTTCGATGAGTCTAATCCTGCGGCCATTCAATTCTGTGTCGTCTAATTTATCGATAGCGTTCTTCAAATCGGAGTACGTCGCGAATTCGACAACTCTGCAAAATTACAAATTTTGATCATTAAAGCAACGTAATAACACGAAACAATGCAGATTTTGATTAATAATCTTGCAGTAATCTCTTACTAGGTATTTCTTCTTGTTATCAATATACAAAACAACTTAATTTTACTTATCATTCCCATAATCAATGGCACATACCCTTCGTTTCTACGTTGCTTATGAGCATCAGCATACGTCACTTCTCCAGCCTGTCTCATGTAATCCTTCAAATCCTGAACATCACACAAGAATCAGAATTAACATGTTTCCCTATGCTAATCTGCATAAATATGCGAATAGATTTAGAATTAGTAGTTGGAGTTTACTATACTGTGTTCCTAGTCTGATGTATCGCGCAGGTTAAAATATATCCTGTGCACTCATACGTTATATTCTAATTTTGATTTCTTTCCTTGCGGGAGGTAACCTGGGTCTACTCGACTACAGAAAGAGATAAGCATAGCATGGTGTCTACATCTGCTCGCGTCTTCAGTGTTGAGACCGTTACGAATTGCGTGCTCGAATTTAGTATCTGCTTATTAACGCAACCTTTCTTTTTATGCAATTCAATCTTCAAAACAAATATGATTATAATTATATATATATATACAGCTCCATCCTGCAGAATGAGACAATTTTTATATAATGTAACATTTATATAAATCAATCAATACTTTTGAAGAAAGTATACTCTCATTTCTGCAGAACGGCTCACAATATAAATTACAAAAGTAATAAATGCGATACTTCTTTAGTATGACATCTATAACATATGTAACAAAAAATATTAGTATAAATGCAATTAATATTTTTAAATTCAATATACTGTTTTGAGCAATATATAATTCTTTAGAAAGAATTATATGCATAACAGCAAAAGAATCGCTATAAAGCGAAAATAAAACATTTAACATACATGTATATATATGTATACATATTAATTGTTCAGCAGGAATTAAGCCCGAGTTCCGAAGACTATCTGAATACATTCTACATCGCAATGAAATAGGAAAAGCAAGTTTGGAGAACATGAGGAACCAAGGCAAACAGATGAAAATTATATTAATTTTTCGCTAAAAATAAAAGCATAGCAAGTTCGTCAGTGATTCTTCTCCCGTGTGACATTTTCGTGGATCCTTTTCTCTTAATGTTGAAAGAATACTTTCTACATTGCGAGTACGATGTCTCTTCCGTATTATCCATTCTCTTTCTGTTCTGTTGTCTCTTCCACGCGTATTCTAGTCTAATGCTTCACAGTCATTCCTCGTAATGGATATCAGCGAGTGAAGGTGGATATTGTCTAGTGGTCCGTTTGCGTTCATTCATCGCTGGGAGATGTGCTTATATTGAATATCTCTCTCTCTCTCTCTCTCTCTGTGGGAACCAGGTACGGCTTTAGTGTTGTGGAGGTACTAGGTGGACAGTAGATGTGCCTATATGCCCGTCGTTTTACACGGTGAGTACGAGAGAGCGCAGACGTCTCCGTATCTGCGGGATACCACATGGCGGCGGCCTTTCTAAGATTTGTGCCAGTGTCTCTCAAAGTCCAAGCGCAAGTGTGTGTTTCCATGTAATAAAAGAAAAAAAAGAGAAAAGGAAAAATAGAACGCTCACGCATGCCATTGCCGAAGATTTGTTTCCGACACTGGACGAATTTCCTCTGAAATATCATTCCTCGCTTGCTACATTCAAAATATAGTGTAATAATGCAAATTGCCTTGCATAAAGAAAAGTTGGTCTTTTACTATTTGAACGAAGAATTTTGATGAAATGTATACATGGCGACAGAAAGGCATTTGTCGTAAAACAAAAATATCTCGATATTGTCAAAGTACGCGAAAACACAAAATTGATTTATCGAGTAACAAGTAAATTCTAATTTATCGAGTAACAAGTAATTTCTAATTTCGAGCACACGAATATATCACTAGTAGTTCCCTATCTCCGGTTTCGCATTCAGTTGCGCGTGCACAGCTCCGAGCTTCGTAAAACGTCTGAACGGTTCGATGTACACAATACCTGAGCTATGGTGCACAGTAATATTAAATGAGATGTATAAATAGATATATATTATATAATAATTATAGATATAGTATACATATGTGAATAAGATCACGTTCAAGAGTGTGTAATTATAATAGATATATATGTGTATATCTAAGAGTACACTCGGTTAAGGTGACGCATTTACCTTGGGCCCAGGCACCACCTTGCTTACGGACAGAGAGAAAGGCCAGACACACGGCGCTCGGTCGGGTCGAACGGATCTGTGTTGCGTAGTCGCGGATGGTTCGGGTTTCGGCCCGCGTATGCCCTCATGGGTGTGGCCGTTGCCTGACTTACTAGATGGCTAGGTTGCATGGCGTACCAGTAGCAATGACAGTCACAGTGGAGTGGTAGATGTGATGGTGGTGGTAGTTGTAATGAAGTCGATGGTGAAGGTACTGAATTATGACCATGTCGGTTTATAGTAATAGGAAGAGTGGTGATATATATTGGTGGAGGTTGTTTACGTAAATAAATGTTTGTTTCCCAGACGAATAAAGTAGATAGCGGCGGTTGGGTCTCTCTCTTTTCTCTTTTTTCCCCAGTGATCACGATGAAGAGGATCGGAGTACGCACAATAACCCTATCACTGGGATTTCACCGGGATTCACCACGTATTACTGCGCGCGAGTAGTAGTATGATGGTAGATAGGTGGTGGTAGGTGTACATCCCAGTGCCACGCGGCTCTCTCTGTCACCCGGGACACCTCAGAAACCAACCTGGTGCCACTTGACCTCAAGGCGGGCCCATCGCGTGCATCGTCATCTCTATCATCGCACATCATCAGTCTATTGGCCCTACCGGTCGCCCCTCCTCGGCGAAGAGGATATGGCTCTTCGGAAAGAACATCAATTTTATTTCGTTTTTCTCAAACTGTTGGCCGAACGTAAATGAAATAATAAATTGAAAAAGTAACGTCGAACAATCGAGACTCGATCGAGAGAATATCTTTTCGTCAAATAACCAATCATCCGAAAAGTGCAACGATAGATATAGAAAAAATATAATTTTTATAGATTATGTATGTAATATACGAATATACACAATGTAAATTGATCAAGTAAGACTTGGTCCACGTGCATACAAGGCAATCTTCGTTTTGATTCGTCAGTATGACTTTATAAAGCTTTTTTGGTTTTAAAAGCATCTTTGCGTCCTGGTATTTCCCACATATCGTTTGCATTTATCTGTATCGCTCTGTCTCGGTCTGTCGTCTCCATCCGTTTCCATCCGTATTCGTTTCTTCCGCTTTACAGCTCTTCGCGTCCACGGCGTCTGCTGAATATTTTTGTCCAATATCTGGCTGCGTTCGTTTCATCACGGGCCACGTTGTTGCTCCGAGTTCCTTCGTGCATGCCTGTGTCCTTGTGTTAGGTATGGTGATGCGCTATGTGTTTCTTGCATCTCGCATATGTCAATTCTGATATCTCTATCCGGATTTTTGTTCTTTTGTCTTTTCCTTTTTGGTGGAAAATGACTATTGTACATATATATGAAAATCTTATATCAATTTTTGCCATAGACTTACTTGATCAAAATCTTACATCTTTCTACATTCCAAAATAGGGCTCTCTTTTCTGAGTAAATAAACGTAAAATGAGACGAAAGACAATTGAAGAACAAAATAAAGAAATGTTATGTAACGACACGCGTGAAATTTGATAGAAACGAACTGCGGAAAAACTCGGCAAAACTTAGAGATTCGAAGTGATTTATAAATTCGAAAAACCCATATAAAGCAGTGCAACGTTTTCTCTGGAATCGCGAATAGTAATCAAACTAACGAAGGTAAGTATCGGTAAAAATGCAAGAAAAAAAATTAGATACGTGTATCACACACTTACCTGCCAACTGACACGGCTCGATAAATTCTCCACGGTGAGGCGGTACTCGGTGCGTGTTGGTGGGCCATATCTACAATGGGAAAAAGACTGGCTATTATCTACCTGTATGTTTCTAAAGCAAGCAGGTTTGTCTTGGACCTGACTTTACGTTAATGTAGCGAATGAAAGTATGATATAAAACGCAATAATGATATAATTCAAGACATTTGCAAACAGTAAGTTTGTATAAGTTAAATTGTAAATCGTTAGAGCGTAACATTGGATGTATGTACCTGGGCAATGATTGCTTGTAGCTAGATGCAGTCCTCGTGTTTCTGTTCACACTATCTCTGCAAAAAGGGATGTCATGTGAACAGAAATAACGGATCGTCGGTTAAACCTTCAGCAAATAACTACAGATCTGCACTCATTGCTCAGGCACACAATCAATCACCTGTTCCAATCGAATCAAATCTATTCAAAATGCAGCAATAGCGTACCTGTCGTGCCGCATATCGTCTCGGCTGTAACAAACACAATACCACACATCTATTAGTCGCCAATTACATCGGTTCATCTCGTTCAACTACCAGCAATAAACATAATGTCTGGGAGGGTATCGCTAGGCGTTATCTTGCTATCACTTTTTTATCGCGGCAAAACTTTGACAATTCGACATACTCGGGAGAGTAGTCAAATCCAAGACAACCAATTCAGAAGATAAGACTTCTTGTCGATTTCTAATGAAACGTATTTTCGTATTTGCGCAAAGGCAAGAGAAGTTTGCAAACGCGTGGTTTATCATTCGTCTCTACGCCCTGTCTACGCTAGAGCTTATCAATATCCAAGGTTACGTTCTTCCCTGTGCGGACGATGTGCGAAATCGTTCACGCGAAATAAAAAAAAAAGCTCAAGAGACAGTGTAAAAAGAAAAATGTAACGAAAAAGCAAATAAAAATAAAGGAAACAAACAAAAAATGTATACACAAGAGAAAGGTATCCGAACGAATGGGAAGTAAGTCGATCAATCGTTTGGATTTCGCACATCCCGAGCCGGCTGCCTGCAGGGGAGGAGGGGATAATGATCGCTCTGATAAAATAAAAAAAAGGATAGCGTGTCTTACGCAGATCGCCTCGAGTCCCCATAACCACCACGGGAGTCACCATAGCGCCACTGGTCACTACCCCTAGGTGTCCCCCGGGCCCTCTCTACAGTAATTCTGTAACAAGACACATTGGATATGCTTACTTGTCTCTCCAGGAGCGTGAGCGTCCGTAGCCACGGTCGCCTCGCCTCCCTGAAACACCCCGTGCTATCTCCACCGCCACTCTGAAACACACCCAACAAAACCCCGCCTAAGTCCACGACTAATTCTTACTCTCTAAAGCTGCTTCCTTCCTTCCTTCCTTTTTTCCTTTTCCTTCCATTCCTCAGCCTCCTTTCTCCGCGAAATCCGTTCAAATATCATCCGTCCCTCTCTCTCTCAGTATCTCTATCGTCCGGTTTCGTCTGAGGCGCTGTCCCCTCTCTCTTTCTCCATCCTATCTCTCGCTCTCACTCTCTCCTCTCTCTCTCTCTCTCTCTCTCTCCCTCTCTCTCACGACCCGTTCTCGTTCCTTACATAGTCTAAACTGCCTTCCTTATACAATGCTACTTATCACCGAATTAATTCTCTTTCACCACATCCATCAGCTTTTTCATAATTATATCCGTGTTCCTTATAATATATCGAAATTTTCTCTTTTCTTTTACTTAGAGCATGATGCGGTGCATTATACAGGATCATAGGATAAATTTATGAAAAAGCATATGTGCCAAATTTTTCGGCAAAAAAGAAGCAATATAACATTTCTCCAGACGAAGACATATTATTGCAATGACTTTGATCGATTTCTACTCGGGGAATTGATGGAAGTAGTTCAAAATGGCGGTAAGTCATTTAAGACACATTTTATCTCGGTAAATGTCCAATCGTTAATTTGGAGGACAGACGCCGTTTACTATAGATGCAAAATTAATGGCATTAACGGTACACCCGTTGAATGCGAACAGATAATTGTGCACTGTACATTTGTCTTTAATCAAATAGAAGCAACAGCGAATAATATTACTGGTACAGGTTGAAATACAATGCGATTAGAGCGTTAAGAATACTGCCACCGCATTTTGTCAGCTTTTACAAAGTTTATTCTATGTTGAAAACTACTATTATTTATTACAAGTAGAAGCTACTAATATTATTGACACACTTACATAAATTCCCAAAAGAAAAACAGAAAGAAAGAGAAAAGCATGTGGAAAAGAAAATTTTCCACAGAAAATTACTTTGAATGTTATATGGAAAAGATTTAACTTTTTCGTTATTCGAATGCTATTGCTTCTCACATATTAATCTAATCTCAAGTGATGCAACAAGAATAAGATAAGTTGATAATGTGAACTGTTTACTTAAGATAACAAGACATTTGTATTTGTCAATCTAGAAGGAATTATTGAGTCGAATCATAAATAACTCGCAAGTAACAAATACTCATTTTTTTTCTGAAAGCCTCTAGCAATTTAACACTTATATAATAATTCTAAAAGATTCCATTTCCTAAATAACTTAGAAATTAATTATCAGTAAAATGGAGCCATTTAGAATTGAGTAATTTAGGATTTAGCCAATTAATCAGAAAAAAATATTTATTACCAAAAGTTATTTATGGCTCAACATAATAAATGTCGCATCAGCACCACGCACTGAAAATAAACTATTACAAATTAGCTATATTGCGATGTACACTTTAATAAATAATTTTCGTCAATTTTAATAAGAGGTAGGTAATTATGTAAGCAGAATTACTTTACTGTAATTTATCCCTGTATAGAAATTTCAAGACGTATTCTTAAGATTGTTACAGTTAATAGAGTAAATGTATTATTTTATATATGACATTATAAAGACTTACACAGGAAGGAATTATATCTGTTATATGACATTAGTTAATTTTTATAATACCAAATTTAACTCACCCTTAGTGTGTTAGCATAATGAATTAAAACTTGCTTTTATATATATATATATATATAGCTTAAACAGAGAACCCCCAGTACCAATAATATTATGATTATGATAAAGTTCAAACATTAACGTAATCACAATAACAATCCACCTACTAAATGGATTGTTATGGAAACTATTCAGTCATGCAAACATGCTACCTATACCATTCCGCCTAATATAATCGCCTAGTACATATATATGTTTCATACACTAAATAAAATAAAATTGCATTACCTTTCGCCTAAAAGTTCCTTTCCGTTTAGTTCGTATACAGCATCGTCAGCATCTCTGTAGTCGTCGAATTCCTACGAAAAAGAATTTTTTCATTAATATTTAGAAATAATACATAGTAGCTTTATTATTTTGCTTGCATGCGATAATATCGCTCTTATCATATGTATTACTAATGCGTTTGATGCAATGTATAATATGTATTAATTAAAAAAGCTTTTATATAAATAATGTTAAGTTATAAATATTACTGTATTATTTACGAACCGTAAATGTACATGATGTATATAAAAATCAACTATCAGAGATGCGTGATAAAAATGTTTAGATGGACATAAATGTTAATGGCAACAATAAAACTTTAATTTATTCATTAAAATTGTCTGAAATTTTTATATAATTTTATATAAATTTTTTTATTGCTTCCTGCAAAAATTTTAGAGTAAAATATATTACTATTTAACTTAACAAATAAATCGTACATTATCAAATAATACTATATATATATATAACTATGTAAGAGTGCATAATCTGGATTATTGTAAGTGCTTACAAAATTTCAAATTATTGGTATAAATAATCTGATAATACATGGCCCATTATAAATGGTTTAGTTTCCCCGGTTATACATAACTTACAAAGCTTTTGCAGAATAATCGATGATAAGCAGCACACAGCTCCACTAAACCGCCACAGTACCAGTGTGCTCAGGGCTCAGGTCAGGTCAACTCAGGTTATCGAGTTGTATTTGTAATTTAACACTCTGCAGCTTACCCACTTTGGTCCATGATAAAGTAAAGCGAGTAATTCTTGAGAACAAATTTTATCCTTCTCTTTATTCAAAAACATTGTACAAATAGTTTTTGTCATAAAATAATGGAAAGTGATATGCAGTGGCAATTTCTAGCACAAAGTATCATACTACTACGTTTAACATTCAATAAATTTGTATAATAATTTGTAAATATAAAGAAAAATTTCTCTCTCTCTCTCTTTCCAAATGTGTATTTAGAACGCATAAATACAAATGCATTTTATAGAACAATCGCAAAACCTAAAAAATCTGACTTGCTAACTCCAAAAATGTATCAGTCGCAAAGAGGTACGGCGGAATATGAATTTTGCAGTTGTTGGACGGACAAACTAACGAACGTTATTACGGGACCAAATTGAGCGATGCAAAGTGTTATTCGTGGTATTTACAGCTGGATACAGATACTTACAACAAAGCCGTAACCATTCTTGATGAGAACATCACGGAACCGACCGTAGCCTCTGAAAAATCTCTCAAGGTCTCTTTCCCTGGTGCCGTATGGAAGCCCACCGACATAGACTCTTGTCCCTACCATACTGTAAAAAAAACAATTGAACCACATTAGACTTACCACAAAGGCAAATCCATTCTTCATAGCGACCTCCTTGATTCTACCATATTTCCGGAAGAACTTCTCAAGGTCGCGCTCTCTCACCCGGTATGTTAATCCACCAACGAATACTCGAGTGCTCATTCTTAAAGGAAAATATAAAAACACCTTACATAACAGGCTACCTGCAGAACCTGCCGTTTAATCACATGACAACATAAGATAATCGTTATTTTCCAAGATTCTAACCGAGAGGCGGTTCAAAGTAAAGTTCAATTATTTGTAAATAAACATAACGGTGTTTCTATAATTGTTCTTTCAAGGAATACAAATATACCGCTTTTAATTCTAACTTCGGACTGATCAACAATTTATTTATTTTATATATATATATATATATATATTGTACACTATTGCCTTAACAACGCATAAATGTATAAGACGCGTCGTTAATTATTCCCGATGTTGCTTTAAATGCTCGCATGCTTCGCGAAATAAAGGTACGGAAACTTTCTCGCCGTTTCATGCCGTAAACGGTCGAAAGGACGCGCGATATTCCTTCCATATACGCGCGAGCGACTCGAGGGGGGGGAAGAAAAAAAAAGATGCAGGAAAGGACATGAATATTCGTTGAGACACGCCGGCGTGTACGCGTGGCGTCAAAAATTTTCAGAAACTTCCGCCGATCACGGACGCCACGCTCGCCGAATCGGTGCGCGATCGATACGGACGGCGCCGTCGGTTAATTGCGCCGCGAGCGGTACCCCGAGTCTGAATAATGGCCGCGGAGGTACGATCTGCGCTTTCGAGCGTAAACAAAGATATGTGGCGCGCGACCGCGTGCTCTACTTCGCGTCGGGCCGAATTCGCGCCCCTTCGCGAGACGCGTCGTCGCGTCCGCCGCGCTGATGCGAATCGGCGCTTCAATTTCGCCGAGCGAGAACGAAAGCTGGAGAGAGCGTGCTCTCGCGAGGGCGCGCGATCGCCCCGCGTTAAATCACGTTACGATCGGAGAGTGACGAACCACCACCGTCTCGTAGCCCGCGGTTTTTCTCGAGAGCGCAGATACCGGGATGTTATCGAATAAAGCGCGCATCTAATCCGACCGCCCATACTCACCTGAACGTTCAATTCGCGTTAATCTACAGAAATACACTCCTTCGTACGATGTAGGACCAACGAGGCTGAGGGAGAGACTGAACGGCGCTTCGCACGGCGAGACGGCCTCGTAGCAACAACGGAAACAAAACGGGGTTCACGTGACGGCGCGCACGGCCGCCGCGAGGCTCCGCCTCGACGCCAGACGACCGCGGCGTCACCTTCCCCCTCCCCCCTGCCCACTGCCAACACGCGACGAGAGAAAGAGGGAATTCGTCCGACCGTCCGACGTCGGTGCCTCGGCGGACGAGGTTTTTTTCCAGGCTTTTCTCGCCGAAATGGAAATGCGGCGTATACGACGAGAATGTGCGCAGGTATACGTTCCGTAAAGTGATTCGAGAGGGAGACGGAATGTTCCGTCGAACGAGATCCTCCCCCACCCACCCCTCTGCCTCGAGGATCGCTCGGTTTTAACGAGGATTCGGCTGCTCGATCGATAGGCGCGATTTGACTCGATAAAATCGAGGGATCCTCGCAAACGCTTCGCATCACCGTCGAAACGTCCTGACGACGTTTTTCGCCGAAGTGGGTTACTACCGTGGGTACTTTCGGGACGGGTTCGAGGCTAGGACGCGCGCGACGCGCATGAGCGGAAGTGCGACTCGCGTAGTCGTGCGATTCGAACTTCGGAATTTCTCAGAATCGCGGCTACTCGGCCGAAACGAGGACTCGTCTCTTCGCAGACGCGGAATAGGGATGCTTCCCTCAAATTATTTCGAGGTACGAATTCCGCGGAATTGTAAACCGCACCGGGAGCGAATGGCGAATAAACGCGATACGTTGGTTACGCGTTGTTAATACTCGAGCTAGACCTATTCGTTTATCGGTCCATAGCGAAAGCTCTCGGAACGCCATTTGCAAATGAATTTTTGCTGCGTCATGTCTGCGCGAATCTTAAAATCTACATATATAGGTCAACGTTATTTATCTTTGCGAATATTGCATATATAATATTTACATTGCACGAGAGTCGTGCATTAGGAGGCTGAAAAATAACGCGCGCGCGATAATTCGAAGGCGGCTCCATAAACAGGACGAAAAATAATCTCTGTATTTCAATTCTGATAACGAAAAACTCGGCACAAGATTTATCTCTCATGCTGGGTCTACAATGCGAGTCTCAGATGGTCTCAGAGTCGTAAGTCGTAAAAAATTGACCAATCACAATCGAATTTGAGGAGAATAATTGACTGAGATTGGTCAATTTCTTACGACTTACGACTCTGAGACCATCTGAGACTCACATTGTAGACCCCGCATCAGAGTTGTCGATGGCGAGAAAATCGAAATTGCATCGCGATCCCCCTTTTCAAAAAATCGCCAGTATATTTCCCTGTGTCTATAACATGAATTTGATAAAGTCGCGCGTTTCAGGGACAGCGCGAGAATGTTGGATCGTGCATTCGCGCGAGATAATCGTTGGTTGCGGCATATACTAGAAAACGGATGGAGATCTGGGCCGTAATTCGAAATTGTACGTGCACAGGTGGATACCGAGAGGAGTACCCGAGAGGAGAAACGAGATCCGCCGGGAGCGGCGCGCACGAGCGCGGCCAGCGCCACCTACTGAAAACAAAAATGGTGGCGAGCAATATGCCCTATCCCTGCCCCGCTTTAATGGCACGCCAAATGTCTGCGTTCTCTAGGCTTCCTTCTACCATGTATTCCCCTCCGACCGATGTATCTGATTTCGCTGTGAACAGAGGAAATCGCGTTCCGGTAGTAGGCTCTGTTACGCGTACGAAATAAGCGGGGCCGCGTCTAACCAAAACATAAGGTGAAAGCAAAACCGTTGGCCGGAGATATTTAGCCGAATTATAACCGCACCAGCTCCCGATACGACGTGTCACTCGCCTTATATAATGAAATTAGCCGCGCACGTTCCCGCATGCCAGTTCCACGCCCGTAACATGCGTCGTCCGCCGCTAGAAACACGACAATTCCCGGAACACGGCGGCAGCCCAGCTAGGAAGCGTTCCCCGTGGTTTGCTATCGGAATTATGCACGTTTTCCCTGTCCCGTCTCGGTAGATCGCGCCGATATCCCTTATCCCGTTTAACACGCGTTTCCGTTACTTTCGTTACAACCTGCGATGCTTCTCGATGATTTTCACTGGGTTTGTACATTTTGGGAGGGAGAACTTACGTTGCATTGCTAAAACTTGTACATTTGTTATATATATATATATATATTCAGCAACTTAGTAAATCGGCTAAGTATTTTTGGTTCGCAAGCATTCCTGAAAAATGTATCTTTGCCGAAGACTTTTATAGATTTGTGTCAGTAGTTTTATACAAATAAAGTTGCTTTAGTCTCTAAATTGCATATTGTTATTTTATTCATTGTGCATTGTTACAGATTGTTAGGTTTCTCGTAGACGGGTAATGTCTGACAGAGCAGACACAATGAAGTTGGAAGCTGAGATGGCTGCGCCTTTACATTTGCAGAGGCTCGAACGTAGCCTGAATGTACAGCCTTTCTTAAAACAGACCAATGATCTCTTTCAAGAACAAGCTAGGTACTAATATACTTGTCATTTGTTAAATATATTTTTGTTATCCTAATTAATATAATACGTTAATATAATACTACATCTAATTAATACTACATCTAATGATGCAAATGTTCCATTTCTGTTTTTCAGTGAAGATGACAAGTCTGTCTCATCGGAATCTTCTGATGGTTCAGATGCTTATCTCGATAGTGTACCCACTCGAAAAGAAGGTTGATATATATTAGCGATTTTAATGTTATTTAAATAGTTTGATATATAATATTTTCTTGTAATATCTATTACTTTTTTAGAAGCGAGAATCAATAAGCTAAGGCTGTACAATATGTCTACTGTAGGAGAAGAAAGGCGTTGGTTGCAAGATATTCTTTTAAGTGATTCTTCTGACAGTTCTGCATCGGGTTCTGACACAGATAGCCAAATCACGGAAGAAGATTTTCAAGAAATGCTGAAATTTCACATATTACGGAAAAAATATCAAGGGCGTTTTTATCAGAAACCAGAAGTAAGCACAATAATAGTTAAGCATTGTATGTTTAGCAATGCAGACATTTAACAATTTAGCGTATTATAAAATATTGTTATTTTCAGAACATACAATATCAATATTACAGTGCGGGTTTACTATCGAATTATGATAGATTTTTAGAGCATCAAAAATTGATCGTGGGAAATAAAAAGAAGAAAGAAAAAAAGCCAGATAAAAAAATCATGAAAATTAAGAAAGAAAAAATGAATCGTCACTGTACATCTGAGGAATATCGTGTATGTAACCAAATTTTATATTGATACTTAGGTTTTATATTTTCTTTCTATAAAATTCTATATTTTTAGAAAGGAGAATTTCCGGAAGGAGAGTGGGATAAATCAATGCCTAGAGAGGAAGAGTTAGATGAATCTGAATTAGAAGCTATAATGCGTCATCAACCTCGAGGTAGAGGAAGGAAAAAACACAATACCAAAAGTGTAGAGGTGATGACGATGAGAAGAAGAAAAATATGGGTGATGATGTCTAAAAAGGAACTAGGAAAAGTACAAAGGGCCAAAACCAATAATCATAAGGAAATGCTAATAAGTTGTAAGAAAGTAGCGCAGCATTGTATGAAATATTGGAGGCAGAAAGCTATGCAAGTAAGTATAAATTAACACTTACATTATGTACTTGGTTTAAGGATATAGATCATATATATTATTTATCTCTATTTCTACGATTCAGTCGCAGAAAAATATGAAAGAAACTATCTGGCGGGCAAAACGCTTGACAAGAGAAATGCAGTCTTATTGGAAACGTTACGATCGAGTCGAACGGGAAACTAGGAGAAGATTAGAAAAAGAAGCTGAAGAACAACGTAAAATGGATGTAGAACTTATTGAAGTAAGAAATTATTGGGTTATATAAAAAAATGTTTTTGTATTTTTATTTTTCCCAATATTTTTATATTGCTCTTATTTCAGGCAAAACGTCAGCAAAGGAAATTAAATTTCCTTATTACTCAAACAGAATTGTATGCTCATTTCATGTCGCGAAAAATAGATAAAGCATCAGCTGAGGAACAGTTGAGAATCTTGAATCAATTAGACGAAGAAAAAAATACCAGACTTATAGTTAGTGGCTTGGACAATTATGACAGGTACTAGGAGTTAAATATATAATTTTATTTATGTATATCCTAAAGTTAATTATTTTAATGATTGTTGAATATGATTGAGCCAATTTGAGTCATTTTGGATCTTATATTTTAACTAATAAAAATATATATAAAATTTAACTATAAAAAATATATTAAATGTGCAGTGATTTCATGAAACAAATGGCAAAGAAAAATGCTACTGAAGCGTTTAATAATGAAAAGGCCAGAGCCAGGCAGTTTGATACAATTGCTGCATCTCAAGAGTTACGTCTCAGTGATACACCTGAGAACCTGGAACATCCACAACCTTCAATTTTCAAAGGAAGTCTGAAAGGTTATCAATTAAAAGGAATGAATTGGTTGGCAAATTTGTATGATCAGGTTTGTAACTATGTATACATACTATATTATTAGGATTATAAAATATCTTTGTTACATAAATATAATTTAAATTTGTCAATTGTTTTCAGGGTATTAGTGGAATATTGGCTGACGAAATGGGTCTGGGAAAAACTGTACAGTCCATAGCATTTTTGTGTCATGTTGCCGAGAGATATTGTAAGTATCTATAACAACTAAACTTGATTATTACAATTTTATATTTTATATACAATGAATGTATAATTAATTTTAGCTGTTTGGGGACCATTCTTAATTATATCACCAGCCTCAACATTACATAACTGGCAGCAGGAAATGGCGAGATTTGTACCAGTATTTAAACTAGTTCCGTATTGGGGTAATCCTCAAGAACGCAAAATACTCAGACAATTTTGGGATACTAAAGATTTGCACACAAAGGAAGCTTCTTTCCATGTAGTAATAACAAGTTATCAATTAGTAATTTCGGATTATAAATATTTTAATAGAATAAAATGGCAGTACATGATCTTGGACGAAGCACAAGCTATAAAAAGCACAAGCAGGTATGTTATTTTATGTTTTTTTGTTATATAACAATTGCATAATGGCCCTGTTTAATTAATATATTCTAATTGTTTTAACAGTATGAGATGGAAAATGTTATTGGGGTTTAGTTGTCGTAATAGATTATTGCTCAGTGGTACTCCTATACAAAATAGCATGGCAGAATTATGGGCGCTATTACACTTTATTATGCCTACATTATTCGATTCTCATGATGAATTTAACGAATGGTTCTCCAAAGATATCGAAAGTCACGCAGAGAATAAAACGGGAATAGACGAAAGTGAGTAACTTTACACAAACTAGAATATTAAATAGGAAATGATTATATATGTTATTAATTGCATAATGTATATGTTGTAAATTTTTTGCTACAGAACACTTATCGAGGCTTCATATGATCTTGAAACCTTTCATGTTACGAAGAATAAAAAAGGATGTGGAAAATGAATTATCCGATAAGATTGAAGTGATGGTGTATTGCCCGCTTACAACTCGTCAAAAGCTTCTTTACTCTGGTACTCGATTTTATTTTCACGGATTCTAAATGTTTATAGCGTTTGTGTGTGGTACATTTGTCTTGTTTGTAGCATTGAAGAAAAAAATTCGGATAGAGGATTTACTACATTACACAGTGGGCGGAGGAGACACTGCATCTAACGATAAAAACTTTACTTCCAATCTAATGAATCTAGTCATGCAGTTCCGGAAGGTGCTGTTACATATATTTCTGTTAAAATACCTAGCACTGTGATTTATATATAAATTTATCATAGCTATTATAGTTTTAATGTATGTCTTAAAAGTAATTTAGATCTAGTTCTTAAAAACGAATGTAACATATTAATTCCAGGTTTGCAATCATCCAGAACTCTTCGAACGTAGGGATGCTAAATCGCCGTTTTTTATGAATACAGAATTTTATAATATGCCTGCTTTACTGTATAACGAAGGACTTTTACATCTAGCATTACCATCCAAAGATCATCTGTTGTATAATAGGTTGTTTATATTTGCCGCAGAATATATTCACCGTGCTTTACATTGCAACGAAGATTTGTGCGAAAATACATTTTCATTTAGTAGATTTATCAATCTATCTCCAATGGAAATAAACAAAATGTTTATTGCTGGTACCTTGTTCAGGTATATAAATATCGAGTTTAAAAGAATAATTGGTATATTAGTACATTGTTTTATTAATTTCAATTTTTCGTATGTATAGATTATGTCTTATAACGTTCATGGAGAGAAGATTAAGAATGGTGCAATACTGGGAAAATTGGCACGTCGATAACAGATCGAGAACACCTATAAATCACATGTTTTATGTGCCCAAAAAATTTGACGCTTTGTCGACAACATTGCAAGATATATTTTTTACCAACAAGATAATCGAAGGCGAAGCTTTCTACACACACACCAATCATACGATACATTCAATGCCGGAAACTGTCGCCCATAGAATACTACGTAGTAGTAAAAAAGCTAATCAGCTATTAAAAGTAATTACATTTTTATATTACATAATATACATGCACGTAGATTTTAAAAATTTGCAAAATATGATGCAATGTGTTTTAATATTTAGTTACAAAGGATATTACCCTCTGGTAAAATGGAACAAACGGAAGATTCGAAATTGGCTCTACTTCCTGAACATCCTCATCATCCGCGGCAGCCTATAATGCGATATTGCCAACAAACAACGATTCCTGCCTTTGTTTGCGATAAGAATCCGAAGGTTGATACAATTTTGTCTAATCCAACAGATACAGAAATGAGGAACGATGTATTCAATCCGTATACTTTAATTACAGGTTCAAGCTAGTCCGCGAAAATTATATGTCAGTAATAGTTCTGCGGCATGTGCCTGGAAGAGGCATGAGGAATGTGGTGGTTCATTTGGTCAAAGATTACTTTGGCTCGGTTGCGAACGAGCACTTTCTGAAGAGAAGTCGGGTATTCGTGCCTGCCAAACAATGTCAACGTTTCGCTATCAACCTCAGGGTGGATTATCTGCGTGTGCCCCTATTAATGGATGGTCGCATATTATTGTACCAGGTACATTCAATGAGATTATATTATTATATCAATCAAATATATATTGATAATGATACGATTATATATTATTTTATTAATTAATAAATATTAAATATAAATTAAATCATTAAATTAATTATTTTAGATAAACAAACGTTGGTGACAGATGCTGGCAAACTTTCTGTACTGGACACTCTTTTACGGCGTTTGAAAGAACAAGGTCATAGGGTACTGATCTATTCTCAAATGACAAAAATGATCGACTTGCTGGAGGTGCGTTTATCTGTCTGCTGCATAGATAATCATTTTCTTATGCAAAAATTTTTTTTGTAGGAATATATGTATCATAGAAAACATACGTTCATGAGATTAGATGGTTCGTCGAAAATCTCAGATCGTCGGGACATGGTGGCAGATTTTCAAAAGAGGTAATTGCTTTGTTTTATTTTTAATTTACGATTTTGTGCATTTACTTACTGCTATTACAATATTGTTCAAGAGTTTGACAGGGAGCTCGAATTTTCCGATAATATAAGCGCAGATTGTGTGAAATTTTAATCGTTCAAACGTCTGATGTTTTATTAATAAAAAAATACGTTACTTGTAATAATAATAGTTGCGCCATGCTGATGATTAGAATATCTTCCTATAACAGTATTCAGTTGCATACTTAAAGCGCGATCCCAAGATCGCATGTCCTGTATGGTTCAGCCGCGCATAACTAACACGCGAATTAATTGCCGAATCGTCCCCATCTTGCAGACAGCTGCAGGTTTCCAAACGTGCGACAGCCACAAAACAGAAGCTCTAACTATTGGGCTATTATTAGGCAGCGTGGTTATACTGGTTATTATAACTAGTTATTATAATTCTGTTTCCAAGTGTTATTTGAATCCTTTAAACAATCATATTTTTATGTCGCTATTGAGCAATAGACGAAATATTAGATTATCTCTTTTCTTTCATGTAGTTTGTGTTAACTTTTTATTCCATAATAATGCTTAATTATATGCATCATGTTTTAATTCTTTATGCTTAAAAATAGATAAAAATGGAGAAGGGAAGCAAAAAAAATGAAAGATTGTGATTAAACTGTTGAAATCTCTAACGTAATTAAATCGTGTGCTCATGTCGAGAAGGATTTTATTCTGAAAATTCTTCAAAGATGTCGGCATCTCCAATTAATTTACATACAAAACAGGCGATGTCTTCATTCCTTTTGGTTGAATCTGTGGGATTGTTTTGTGTTTTAGGGCTGACATATTCGTCTTTCTGCTCAGTACTAGAGCTGGCGGCCTGGGAATCAACCTCACCGCGGCAGACACGGTTAGTAATTTTATCTTTGCTTTATATGTATTTACTTATTCATCACCTCGACTTTCGGTTTCTATTTTCTCCGATTATATAAGAAAATAAAAATTTATGAGTCACAGATCTCTGTCAAAATTGATATATTTATATTTCATATATATTTGCAATTAATATTACTCTTGCTATGAATTTTGTGCTGTAAATGATAAAATATATTTTCTATATATTGCAATAAAAGGAGAAGGCATATGAAAAATGTCTACATTACGGAATACCGCATACTTACTTCTTCCGTGCATAAAAATATCACGAAAATGTCCATAACGTCCAATCTTCTATCATCGATTTAACAAATCTGTTATTTCTTTCGCGACGTTACATGCTTGGTCCAATATACATTTTCTACAATAGTATTGCAACGAGTTGCACATTATAAGCTATCCATAAACTTATTTTAGAAATTAAAGCGTATATATATTATCGTGTGATTACATATTTATGCAAGAAATTTTTTGAATAATTTATATTGATTTTCAATATATTGATTATGTTATGGTTTAATTTCGCGTTACGTTTGAAATAATTTACAATGATATTATATATATGTAAGAAAGAAGTATATTTTATTTTGCATGTAAAAAGTATCGCGATAATCCACGCTATTTCATGCATCAATAGTTATATATTATGATTATTTTATGGACGCTGCAATTGCAATTAACGATACCCATTTGCAGGTAATATTTTACGATAGTGATTGGAATCCTACTGTAGACCAACAAGCTATGGATCGCGCCCACAGACTGGGGCAGACCAAGCAAGTCACGGTCTACCGATTAATATGTAAAGGAACCATTGAAGAACGAATTTTGCAGAGAGCGCGTGAAAAGAGCGAGGTTTATTTTATAAATTATCGTGTTTAGATATTCAAATTAAATAAATAACATATGCAGAGAGAGATTATTTGTATTGCAGATTCAACGTATGGTTATAAGTGGCGGAAATTTCAAGCCCGATACTTTGAAACCCAAAGAAGTCGTGTCGTTGCTATTGGATGATGAAGAAATCGAAGCGAAATGTAAGTATCTTAGCAATATTATTATACTTTATATTATTTTTATTTAGTAATTATGATTTTGTCAAATTGAAATCCATTTGAAATTAACTGAAGAACACATGTGGTGCTATATTGAGGAGTATTTTCTTTTTAAATATACAAAAAATTTGTCATTGAAATAAAATTTATAATGAATTAAAATTTATATCTAAAAATATGATTCGTTGAAAAGCCGTTGGCTAGACGGTTTTTTATTCGTCGTCACTATCGACCATTCTATCGTATCCACACGGCAGGACGCGCGTGTATGCACAAATGCGTCGAAAATGAGTTGAGAGGGGAAACGGGGGCGGTCGAGGTGGCCGCGATTACATTATGCTCGTTAGCTTATGCTAATGGCCTAATAAGGAATAATAATAAGAAACGGAGTAACGAACGCCGCCGCGTCCTCCGCGTATAGTACAAGCCCGTACGTTCGTATATTTCAGACAGCCAACGAAGCGAGGAGAGAAAGCAGCAGCGAGCGGAGGAGGCTCGCCTCGAGTCGAACCTACAGCACAAGGAGAGGGACCGGAAGAGGAAGTTAACCGCGCTTCCGGTCAAGGTGAGCCCGGCGCCCTTATACACCGCTATCGGTCGCGTCGCAAAGATTCTTTTTAACCTTTTTTTCATCATTTTCTCTAACCACTACTTTTTTCCTCCTACTTCTTTGTTATCGCTTTTATTTCTCATTTCCCTAATACTTATATTATCGGTTTATAGTCGAATTCACTGATATCGTTGATTAGTTTATTCAACAATTAATTCCACTTATCAAACTTGCAATTGCTCAATAAGTCATTTGGAAATATTCGACTCATAACGCAGATCGGATTAAAATTTGTTAATTACACATTTGACGCTTAATTAAAATTAGAACTAATTCAGGTATCTTTCATTCGTTTCGGTTGTATTTTTCACTGCAACCTCTATTTTTCAGAACGATACGAAGAAACCGTGTCAGGCGGATGCTAATGGCGACAAAAACAACGATACCGTTTATATTAATCTTAATGAGCCTAAACCGGCCGCCAATCCGATTCAGTCACAGCACCAGAACAATCACCACCAACAACAGCTAGAAAATATAGATAATTACAGCACACCGACCAGCCCGGCCAAATCAGAAGTACGTTTCTATATTGAATAAGTATAACGTTGAAAACTTCTTATTTTTATATTTTTTATATTTTATGTGTATTAATAATTATATTATATTGATTATTTATTAGTTTCAAATGAAACATTTTTTAAAAACAAAATTAATCTGACAAGGTGCCTTCTGATGACAAATACATTTTGAAAGAGTTTTCTTGCTTCATGTTACTATCTATATGTAATAGCGTTATGTGATCCTTGATATTGATACCTCGATACTTTGACTTCTCCTTGCAGGATGAAACGAGCAACGAGGGACTCGTGGTCGATGTGGACGGTCCGGTGGCGGTTTCCGGTAGTGACCCTTATGGACAGCCCCGAGGCAATCTCCACATCGGAGAACCTCCATCTAAGGTCGCTCGACTCGGACATCATTTCACCTTCGGTGTGGGTGCAAACGCGCGTATGCGACAATCCGTACGCGGCGCTAGCAAACGCGGCCGACCACGAGGTTCTCGTAGAGGTGGACCAATTGGCGGTAAAGGAAGAGGACTGCTTCTGATGCATCCGTCATCGAAGGTTTCGAATATGGCCAGCGAACCGCCGTCGACATCGATATCACCGATCGACGGAGGTGGATGCTCGAACGAGGTGTTGCGGCAATGTAAGTACTTATTTTTGAGTAATCGCGTTATATTTTTATTGTATTTACTAATAGAAATTTGCAAATAGATATCAATAAATACCGCGTGAATAATAAGAATCGGGATTTGCCAAAGTAACATGATCAAAAAAATTAATTTTAAATGTGATAAATACCCATTTTTCAATGGTCATAAATGATTTATGATTTATAGTTTAAAATAATAATAATAATAATAATAATAATAATAATAATAATAATAATAATAATAATAATAATAATAATAATCGATAATAATGAGGTGGAAATCTTTGTAATGCGCAAAAAAAGGGAAATATTCATAATTAATATCACCGTAATTAATATCGTGACGATGTTGACGGATAAAAACGAAAAGATGCCGCGAAACGAAAGCTCGCTCGCTCGCGAGAAGATGACTTTTGCGAACGCATCCCCGTCAATCGATATACCGTTAATTCCGGCTGGCTTTTTCATACGTTGGAGGTCTCCTCGCCCCCGCTCCTCTTTTACACCCTCGATGCTATCTTTCGCCCGGGCACTTGCCCGGGTTCTCAGGGGACTTTGCGGTTCGCGAGAAGAACGCCCATGGGTCCATCGCGACCCCATCGTCAGCCGGTGCCGAAATTCCCTCGCGAGCACATGTGCACCCACGAGTGTCGAGGGGGTAACAGTTGGCGCTCCTCCACGAGGCACCCTTAGAGACATTCGCCTCCCCTCTTTTTCTCGTGACTCATTCTACGACTCGTTTTGTGAACGACAAATTCAGGGCTTAGTCCTATGGGGAAAGCTTAGCTGAAACATTTGTCGCACGACGCAAGTGCATTGTGAGATAAGGGTGTTCTAGAAATCTGCCAGTCATCGGAACTACATAACAATTTTCAACAGCTCAAGTCGTACGAACGATCTAAAATTCTAATTATTAATAAGATGAAACATTTAAAACTTCTTTATTCGTAATTATTGTTGCAACATTAAATAGAAATGGCATTATTAATTTATATATACAATTAACATATGCTGTTCTTGATACGTGTTCTTGACACAAAATCTTCGTTATCAAAATTGTCATTGCTTCACAAGCAATAGGATTTTCCTCAAACATCCTGCTTTTAATGAAACGATTAATTCTTTCACAAGGCGAGCCAAATCGAGACTGTAAGAACGTCGAACAAGCGTCGTTACGTATTCGTCGTTCTCGCGTTAATTAGAGG
Organism: Aphaenogaster floridana; assembly: GCA_003063835.1. NCBI lineage: Eukaryota > Metazoa > Arthropoda > Insecta > Hymenoptera > Formicidae > Aphaenogaster > Aphaenogaster floridana. Next base: position 567,924 of record NJRP01000124.1, on the reverse strand, counting down.
GATATAGAAAGAGAGCGAGAGAGAGGGATACGGTGCGTATGTTCGATAAGACGACCTCACGCAACGCCACGTGGACCGTGGACACGCAGTGAACAACACATACGCATGCATGCGTGCGTGCGCGCGAGTGTTAACACATTCCGTCTCGTGCTACGTGTACATACGAAAGGAAAGGGGTCGGTCTCTCTCACTTGTCGTCGACTGGAAGACGAGGCGGACAATAGCAGGTGCGGAGCGAAGGCGACAGCTGCGATCGATGCTCTTCTTAGGTTTTTGGAACTCGCGTACACACACACACACACACACACTCTCTCTCTCTCTCTCTTTCTCTCTCTTTTTCTTCTTCTTTCTCTTCCCTTATTTCTTTTTTTCATCTTTGTCGTCGTCATCTTCTTCGTTTTCTTCTTCTTCGTCATCGCCTTTTTTACGCGTCTTCTGTGCGTCTTTCCTGCTTCATCCTTTTCTCCATTAGTTATCTTCTTATCGAGATGCAGCGTGCGCTTGATCCAGCTGTCAATGTTCCGAGCTCTCACTGGCATGCGTCCAGCGTTATTCCCGCTGATTATAAGTTATATCCCACTTATTTTGACCGATAAACTGATGACTGTGATGGATTAATGGCGGTAAGTTCTGGACCAGGAAAGTAAAATATGATGAAATTAATATCAGCTTAGTTCCCTTTCGGAAGATATATTATCGAGGGTTCTAAACTTTGAGATAACATTGCGTTCAAGTTAAATCTAGGTACGTTTTGTATAAACGCGAAAGATTAAAGTCAGATTAATTCGAGCATCATTTTTTAATATAATAAATCTATATCTATACTAATTAATTTTATATTGAAGCATATGAACTGTTGTGTGATTAAAAATATTAAGAATTTTTAGTTTTTTGATCGATTATCCAATTTGCCAATCTATTACGAATTTCAAATGCAACTGTACATTTCAGTTGCATAATTCCGACATCTAATTTCCCTTGTCGTTTCGCGAAGTCAAATAAAAAAAAGAGACAGCCTATAAAGTAGGGAGAATTACACGGATCCTGTAAGGGTTTGAATGTTGTCGATTCGTGCCGTACCTTACCGTACCTTACTGTGTCATCTCGTCCGTCGACTCCGCATCTTATCGAATATCATATTTTCATATCGCCATGCGGGAAGTATTCTCGAATGATTATGAATATTTTTCTTATTCTGTCTACAATTAGTCTGCAGTTGCAATATTAATATTAATATTGACATACGCTCAGTTTGCAATAAATCGGCGGAGTGTACATAATTAACAGTTTCACTTAACTGAATTTGATGGAAAATAGTTTTGTAGGATTTTGTACTCGTTAAATAATGCTATTATCCCGATTTTTCGATTTCGAGCTTCTTCTCTGAGCCTTTTAAGCTAATCAGACATGACCGGATAGGAGATAAAATGTATAGCGGTGGAGATAGTTTTCTCGTACAGGTGAGATGCGATAGAATAATGCGGCAGAATAGGATAAGGCAGAGATATAGCGAGTTGGACCGTCGACATTCCGTGGATACTTCCGTTCTCTCTATCTCGAAAGTTTTACCTTTGCGCCCAGCGGGCTCTATCTCGTGCGTTTGCACATTAAATATAAAATTATAATATGGTTTACAATTTAATTTGGCCCTAACGCAAGTCGTAAATTAATTCATGGAAATTTTTATTGAATTACCTGGACGTTAGATAGCGAGTTTTATTACGTACAGACATGTGATAGCTAACTTTATGAATCTGTTTAATGCAAGAATACCAGTCGGATTTTTATTTTCATCGTAGCTGTCCACGCAACTTCGCGATTTGCCAGTCAGACACTCTTTATCGAGGACCGTGGCTTATTTTATAGCTTCATAGTTGTAAAGAATAATGCTTTAAGCAATAACTTTCGTTTGTAGTTAGACGTAACATTTGCGTACGTATTATTTTCATATCTGAAGATCGAAATGTCGGAGTATCCCATCTTATTTATACAAGACATTTGAAGATCGCCATCTTAGATTCTCGCGAAGCGTCTTCGGGTTTTCTCCTCTTTCAAGTCAGTGCGATTCACGCGTGGAATTTTCAGAGCGTATTATCGCAACGCTAGGGAGTGCGAGAATCGACGGCTTCGTGGAGACAGACGCGCGTTTTCGCATTTTCCACCCTTCGTTCATTTCGTTAAGTGTCCTCTTAGACCATAGTGGTTGAAGTGGGACCGCTCCTCGAACGATCGGGTACGTGCCGCGGAATGCCGACGAGGCGGCGGGATAAAGGCAAAAAGAGCAAAATACGAGATATCGTTCGAGAGGGACACTGATTTTCGCGTGCATCACGTTCTGCCGGAAAAACTTACCCGAATCGCTTCTTCTCGAGAACTCGATCGACTCGACTCGCGGGAAACACGGGATGGGAATGCTGTTCGAGCGTTTGTTACGCGGCACTTTAATGCGCTATGTCGAAGAACGTGACAATGACGAACAATGACATTCTCTCACGATGCTCAAATAACGTCGTGTACTCCTGCTTGTTCAAAAATCCTAGGAACTCGAGTATTGGATATATTCCGTGTTTCTAAGAAATATACCCTTCGTCTCTCGTGGGAATTTTCTTCTCGATCTGTTTCCTCGCGAGAGTATTTGTTAATTGTGCAAGATGTACGAGCGTACATAATTGATACTTTTTCCCATGGTATTTAACTCATGAGTGATAATTTGGGCGTTTCGCTTCTCTGCTAGCTGGTTAACACCTCGTAGTCCGCGAGTCTCGAGCGTGTCCTCTCTCATCTTTGGCCACATCGCCAGGATAACCGGTGAATAACCGATTAACTGGTCGAACCAGTCGACGTTAAACTCAGTATCGTGGTGTCCGTACATCTGCTTTGCCATAATCGTAAATATTACAATTACGTCCACCTCAACGTCTAATTATTGCATTAATATCCGTTCTCGTTATTTCAATAAATCTCGGATCGTGCATCTCATACAAGCATGAGCGATATATAATTTGAAATTAATAAATTGATTTTTGACTGCATTTAAAAGAATCTTTAATAAAAATCGCGCGCAAACAACATATGTAGTTTTATCGTCATATTTCACGATAAACGGTATTTTCTACATCGAAGCGAGAAGATGTCGCTGCTGCGGCGGAATTTCTAGCAGAATCTGGAACAAAGGGCCATGCTCTTTTTATGTCTTAGGGACGTCTGCGACTTCCGATCCTGCGGACGGGGACGGTCCCAGCACGGTGGGTCCACTAGGTCCAGTAGGCACTTTGATGCCTCTGTCGGGACGTAGTGGTATCGCGGGGATCCGTCGTGGACCTGGTAGACCACGATTACGGCCGACCGGGCCCGGGCATCAGGGCTATCGCACCCCCGGTCATCATCACGGCAAGAAGATCCAGCGGCCGTTGCCAGTACCTATCAGGTCCCATCAGACGATCGCGGGTGTTGGTCAGCACCAACAGAAAGCGTCTTCATCGTCGTCACAGAAGCGTCCCAGTTCGATGACCGGCAAATCCTCGTCATCGTCATCCTCAGTCACTATCGCAGCCACGAATTCGACGCCACTGTTATCTTCATCATCGTCGTCGTCATCATCCTCGATGTCATTGACCGAATCGCGACCTTTCGGATTCTACACGCAGCAACAGCCACGCGCAGGATCATCGTAGTTTCGCGGAGGAGAACAGTGAGATAACGTTCGCGATGCCGGTGAGTTGTTCTCGAGATATCTCTGCGTTTTCTCTTTCCGCCAGATACCGAAATTTCTACAACTGAATTATCTGCGGTAATCGATCAGCGGATTAACAGGGCAGTGAAAACACATTTTCTTGCGGTTTGTTTTTTGAAATTTCAAACTCGATTAAAATATCGCATGTATTTATTGTGTCTCGTGAGAGTTTGACTTTTGCAAGTGATGTTTCTGTACGCGTGACTCGAGCACATAATTCTGATAAACGCATTAGATCCCTTATTCCGCCCCCCCTTCTCATTCTGAATTATAATTACATGCGAAAGGAGGCAGCGATTGACAATATCTAGGCACTGTTACGGTTACGATTACATTGCACAATTATATTTATTTTAGTTACGGCGTAAGAAATACGGCGGAACTCGTCGTCGAACATTAGAAAATACAATTATCGACGTCAGTTAGGTACTTAATTCGATGCTTGCCTTCGAATCCTTCCGTCGGATTCGTCTTCTCGGTTTTACAGTAATTTGTGTGGATCGTGCTTTTCGATTAAACGCGCGAGGAAGAAATTCTTGTGGGACACTTATCCGCTATGGAAGTGAAAAGGATCTCTGTTATTGATCAGTCGATCCGATTCTACGTACGTGGTACAAGTGTGTGTAGCTCTCGTTTTTAACTCTAAGTGTACAATTAGATAATCGACACGACGTGTTGTCGCACGCACGTCGGCGCCGAATTCTGACGACGATCATCGACAGATCAGATCTCCGACGAATACGTCGATGAAAAAGGGGATAAGAAGGTACTTTGAGTTTACCTTCTCCGCCCTCTCCATCGATCGCACTCTCGGCGTCTTTGTACATTGTTCATTAACGATAGCATTATTCCGTCACTAGACTCGGCTAGCCGATATTTTTTATGCATGTTACGAGACGTCGTTAGGCCAATTCAATTTGTAAAAGAATAGTATTTATATTAGCAATAAACAGACAAAAATTCCACCTTCACGAATGTTTCGCAAATTTTATTGCGGATTTTGCACCTACACAAGACACTTCCTACTTTTTCACGTTTCTCTTGTACATTTCTCCGATAATACCGCGGATAAAGAAGTGTGAACGTGGAATATTTTGAATGATATTATTTCTATCCTGCGTCCTCTTATGTTCCTGCTACTTTCGATTCTCGAGAAACATGCAAACGACTGTTGGTCGAGTGCGGTAGGAGGACGCAAGGATTCTGTACGATAATGACTGATCAACGAAGCGGCGTCCGAAAGCTGGAAGTGCCGGTTAATGGTACGAGTATGCAGCTGTCGGTGGAGCCGCGCGTCATCATCTGCGTGATTGGGATCAAGCCGAGCGCGAGGAATCCTTCGTGCCTCGTGATTCCTTTTATCTGATCGCGCGAACTGCGAGAATCCCATGCGTAGCGCATTTTTGGAATTAATTAGCGAATATCCCTTTCCTGTCGTAAGTCGGTTAGGAGTTCGTTGATTTCCAACTGTTGCCGTTAAGTTAAGTTTCCTCCAAAAGCTGCGGTTAAGAAGTACACGACGCGCGGTTGCTGTATATATTAACTCATTTTAGATTGATTTAATTAATTATAAACAGATGTTATCGCAGCTTCAAGATATGCCATGATAATTTGATTTATCTCGAATTTGGTGTCTTCTTAATACGTATTATTATAATTTAAGTACGGAAGTAATTAACAACTCTACATTGTTTTGCAATATAAACGATGATTGTAATTCAACTCACGTCGTCGCACGCGTGGTCGATTCTCCGTCAACAATAACAACAACAATGACAAGCAACAAAAAGTTGTACTCCTGCTTCAATGAAAGGTGGACACTCGTTGCCGATGCAATTTGCTACCCGCATACCATCGACATCGTAGGTCGCAGGCTCTCGTCAAGGCCGCTATTATGGAGAAGGACGGACCATCGCTCAATGACATCCAAAAAGTATCGGGTAAGTACAACAAGAGAGAAAAAGAACAAAAGTGAGGGAGAGGACGCGATAGAGGTTACAGTTGAACTGAATGCAAAGGAAAAATTAAATTATTACGACGGTCGACTTCGTCGCGTCCTTTCTTCACTAAAGTGGCCACAAACACGTAGGTCATAAATAAAGACTGAACGTCATCGTATTACAATACTCGTATAAATTATGCACAATTCCATTGATATCGTCATGTCAAGTTCGTTCGAAATTAGAATTTCAGCTTTCGCGTAATGATTTTTTTCTTTTTAAGGAAAATATACGTACACGGAAAAAAAATGATGTATCAACAGCATTAAGTCTAATTGGAAATAATTTTGTTAATTTAATAACATTATTAATGAAACAAATACGTATGATTTTATTTTATTAAAATTGTTATTGAATTAACAAGATTATTTCCAATTAGACTTAATGCTGTTGATACATCATTTTTTTTTCTGTGTATGCTTGTTTGTAGAAATGATTCGCGTTGCAAGCATTGATACTGTATTAATGGAACGATAATAGCACACTTCTATGTAGCTTTTTGCGTTTTTCACAAAGAGTAGTATTTTGTTTAATCATTTCTAAAATCTATCGATTTAAATCAAATTGATTATCCATTATCCGATCTATTATTTCGACGTTCGGTTCGTATGTTTATGGTTGCACCCTGACTGCGCGATCGGCCGATCGCTCCGCGTCGCGCGCGCTGTCACGCGAGAGAAGAGCAGGACTCCGTCCGAGGACCGAGACCTTGCGTTGCACCTGCTATACTCTCAGGTGTACGCGAGCGCGTCTTTTATCCGGGCGCGATCTCGGTGCATCTCGCTTCCTCTCGTCCTTTTGTACGCCGCGAACGAAAGACGTACACGCGAGCCGCACCGCTGTTCCGAGTCCGCGATTAATCGCTCGCGCGCGCTCGACAATCCCGGCCTAATTAATCCGGCTATCTCGTGCAGCGGTCATCCCCGCGATTCCCGTACTATCGCGATCGTAGGCGATAAATAAATCCGCACACAAAAGTATTTCAACGTGGATTTTCGCGAAATTGTTATCGATACATTTTGCTACTTGCCTCTCCCGAGCAAGCTCGGACATTTGACGTCCATAATGATGACAGAATGGTGATCATATCGTCATGTTTTAAACTACTCGGTACATCTGTGCGGCTAATTAACTTCTGAGCGGCAATGAGATCGATATGCGATCGGGAGACAAATCGTGACTTGAACTTGACAGTCGCAGGTGCGACTCGCGAAACGAGTTCCTACAAGGTCATTGTCGACCACGATGCATTTCCGATTAGTATTTTTCATCCTGGGGTTTAAGCAGAATCGCTAATTGATACGTAACTTCCTTTACGGTGCAAATTGATTTTTCTCATGTACTTCACTTTTTTTCATATTTATTCGATTCGTACACGGAAAAAACGATAAGGTTGCCACAACCACAATAATAGTAATATTTGGTACAGCCACGTCCTGTGGTTGTCACATTCACATTGATGTGAAAGCAACTATATGCATTTGGTACAGCAAACATAGTGAATGTTGAGACAAACATAGTGAATGTTGAGACAAACATATACAATGTGAATGTGACAACCACAGGACGTGGCTGAACCAAATATTACTATTATTGTGGTTGTAGCAACCTTATCGTTCTTTCGCTGTACTTAGGAAGAAGAGAGGAAACGGTACTGCGAGAAAATGAATAAGGAATCTGTGAGATTAATTTATTAATGTTCGACGACCGAACGGCACAACAGATCTGTACGAAAATCAACAGGTAAATCGCAGCTAGCGAAATAGCAGCTCTCCCTTCGACGACGTCAAATTAGCCAATTAGTGTCAATTATTTCGTTCGCGCGATTCTACCTCGTAAATTTGTGATTTCAAGTGTATAGGTAGTCTGTATTCCCGGAAACGTGTGTCAACGTCAGATGTATGATAATATGTGTCGCGTGAATAGATTGTCGATTATGGCGAAATTTTTCGAACTTTTTGCCAGTAAAACGAAGCTAATCTTTTGCGTTCATCTCTTTGAAAAATTATCATGCCGCATACGTAAATCCGACCCTCGAAATTACGACGTCCTTGGGAGCGCGCGTCTCGTCTTTCGTCCGAGACGTTCGACGGTGGGATAATTTGACACACGCACAGTGTTGTAATTAGAAGGATAATTACGTAATTATGAATTAATATGGTGCGCCGTATCTCTGGCTCTCTCTTCCTTCGATCGCATCGGCAAGCAGTCGGCCGTGCGAGCGAGCGAGTGAACGAACGAGCGAACGAACGTTCTTCCAGCGTCGTCGTCTATGCCAATTAGGCGCGGCGGCAGGTTGCCACGAAATTAAAGCTTTTATTTCGGCGTGCGAACGCACGAAATTAGCGAAGCGAAACACGAAACAGGCCCCGCGTATACTCCCTTTCCGCACTTTCAGCCCCGCGAATGTGGCCCACGATGCACTTCGGTGCATGAGCTTCTGCACGGAGAAAATTTTATATTAAAAATTACTATGTATGGCAGTAGCCGTGGACCATTGATGGAATTATAAAAATTTTTACTATGTTATTATATTAATAATTATTAAACTCTTTTGTGAAAACATAAAGTAAAAATTTTTATAATTCCAGCATGCTCCACGGCTACTGCCAT